>JAYJMJ010284711.1:0-28422 GCA_036873875.1 Laminaria ephemera
AAATGCAAAAGAAAGATAAACAAAAATTTTATCAAATTCCATTTGGAAAATTATTAAACTTGATTGAAGCAAAAGCTCAAAAATTTAATATAAACATTAAAGATATTGATGAAGCATATACTTCAAAAACAAGTTGTTTAACAAGAGATGTAAATAAGAATCAAGAAAAAAGACGCAATGGATTACAAGTAGTTCCTACGGACTTAAATGGAAGTCGAGGAACAAAAGGGAGTAAATTGGGTCGTGGTATGTTCAAAGATAAAGAGTTGAATCTTATATTTAATTCGGATTTGAATGGTGCAGCAAACCATATAAAAGTGGGTTTCCCGAAAGTAAAGATATCCAGGTTTAGAAACCTTATATGGAAAGTTTGCTCACCAAAGAAAGTGAAAAGTACCAACGAGTTGGATTGTTTTTTAACCCAATAGTAACGGTAAAAAGCAGAGGAGTTCGAAGCCGACTGCATCGAGTTTAACCATATTTAAACTCAAACGTTTTTTACAATGTCTAGATTTGGCTAGATATTTTGAAACGGGAGATTAAATGTTTTAATTGTTTATTATAAATTTAATACATGCATACAGGTCTAGCTCATCATCAACCGTCCCAGAAAACTTAATATTATTAAGAGCTGTATTATAATCTTCAAAAATAAAATCAGAGTTTGTTGCTGATATCATGTGCTCGTGTTGACTAATCTGGTTTAAGTATTTATCTACAGAAGGATGAATTGCGTCCCCTGATTTGGTTTCGACAGACATAAGCCAAGCATCAACAAAGCCAGAATAAGAGAAGTTTTCTTTAATATAAAATTTATAATCCTCTGTTTCCATCATAATTAACGGCATAGTTAACACTTCTTCTGGAGGTGGTGTGTTAACTATGTAGGTATCAACAACAGTAATCTTTGCATTTATTTTTTCTCCTAATCTACGAGCAAATTCAATATAATCCCACCAGCCCTTGGAATAATTAAGAATAGGATTCACATTATTGTCACATATCCATTCATTAAAATCTATAATTTGGTTCATAATTACTCCAATATTTTTTATTCGTATTTTTTGTATCTATTGACAATTTTTATTTCCATATCCCTTTTGTTTACAAAATATTTCATACCACTTTCAATTTGTGTCTCACGCTCATCTTGAACATCACCATAAACTAAAAGGCCCGCCATTGAACTAATTAATTTTTCTTCTTCTTTACATTTTTGCATATGTAAGATTCTTTCATCAACCTTTGTCGAAACCATTTTATGAATTTCTTTATTGGTCTTTTGAGCGAAAGATAAATCAACATCTGCATGTTCCGATATTTTCTTCCAAATAGCAGCTGGAATACATACTTGCAAGCGGTCTTGATTAAGAGAAATTTCCTCTATAGCAGCTTTATCTAATTGTAGATAAACATTATAATCATCACCTACCTCTGAATAGAAGTGGAAGTCATCACCTTGACATATTGTAGATTTTGTACTCATAAAATAGACCCTTTGATTTTATTTTCTCATTTATCACATATATAACAAAAAATCGCCACAAATGCAAGATAAAACTTACAATGGTAGCGATTAAATATAATCAAGAGTGGATGAAAAATAGACTAGTCTTTCATAACATCTGTGGTTTTTGGAATAGTGATTTTCATTTCTTTATAGTATTTGTGAAAAATAGGACGAGTAAAATCACGTTCATTATCAACTGTAGTAACTTTAGCTGCAATAAGTTGACCTTCAATAAAGCCCAACCACTTACCAATCTTTAAATCTGGCCAAGTGTGGTTTATCAATAAAGTTTCAATCATGTTTAACAATCGATTTCTATCATCACTCACAGGTAACTTTAAAGTTAGTTCTTTGCATCGATTGCATAATGGTCTTAATGTTTTTAAATTCATATTTTTAACAAGTCCTTTCTTTGTATCCAAGTTTACCTAAACCTAAATTAATAACGACAATATCATGCATTTCATTGCCAAATTTAGCCGCAATATTTGCTAAGTTCATAGAAATACCAAAAAAAGCTAAACCATCTCCAATTTTTAATGTATTACCTGTATTTTCATCAAAAACTATGCCGTCCTTAACACCATGAACATAAAGCTCCAATTCAGAAATTTGATCTTGATTGAGTCCTGAGAGCAATGGCTTGTAATCTGATTGACGCATATTAATGGTCTCCAAAGTGTTAATTTCTTATTTAGAATATTATTATAATATATGTAACCCTATGAATCAACCTTTATTTCAACACCAGTTATCAATAAAGATATTGTTGTTTTATACTTATAAATAATGTATAATTAGCAATATCAAAACAATCATTAGTAGGAAAAAATTATGACTAATAATGCCCAACAAGCCCAAATTGATCACATTGAATACATGCGTGCCAAATATGGTTTTTCATCTATTGCTGGTGAAGAGACTTTTAAGGTTGGTGAGCATGCTGTAGAAATCTCCTATGACAATGATCATGATCTTTACGAAGATTTTGCTGAAGGTATGTTGGATGATATGGGTTTGGATTTTTCCAATACTAAAAGTTATAAAACTTATGGTGAAAGCGCACCAATTAATGTACCAGCTTTTTTACATTGGCAAAAGGTGGGTGATGATAGTTTTGAAGCTGAAGATATTAAGGGTTTTAAAGCATTCGAACGTCAATATCACTGGTCTAAAATTTATATGTATATTCATAGTGGTACCACTATTAATACAACGGGTTTTGCTTGCGAATGGGACAGTGGTACAGCAGGCATTGCGTTTGTATTGAAAAATTCATTTAAGGTCTCTGGTTGCATGGATGTTAAGCCTTCGCATTCTGCTCAAAAACGAGATAGTTTAGCTCAAGATCTTTTAAAATCATGGGTTAAATCACTCGATGATTTGATGACGGGCCAAGTGTTTGGTTACAGTGTCAGTCTTAATGGTGAAGAGATAGATTCATGTTGGGGTTACCAAGGTGATGAGGGCTTTACTCAAGCTTGCTTAGATGCTATTTCAATTATTGAATAAAATTAAGTAATGAAAAGATAAAATTTAAAGCTCCTTAGTGGGGCTTTTTTTTGTTGATTTTTTTAGTGTTTTTTGATAAAATATACACCTTGTTTTATTAAAGGTTTATCTTATGTCAAAAGTGTATCTCCTTGAGCGAGTTTATTGCTCTGAAGCTGACGGTGTTTCCATCCTTCCTGTTGTGGCTTCAACTAATAAAAAGCAAATGCAGGATCTCTTAAAAAACCTCAAAGAAATTTCTGGTTCAGATACATCATATTGCTGCAAGTTAATTTTTGATTATAAGCCAACTAAAGCTAAAAATATTGTTGTTGTTAAATTTGATGATAGTGATGAAAATGCTCATTGCTCTGATATTTTAGGTGTTTATTTTGATTTAGAAAAGTCAAAAAGTATGGTTCAAAAGAAGATATTCTCAGAGTCGGATAAGCAAGATGTGTCTGTTTATTTAGAAAAGCTGGAAATTAATAATTCATTAAATAATACTCAAATGCATCAGATATTAAAAGATGAATATTTTGATTACAGAGAAATTTTGGATTCAAAAAAGAAGAAAAAAACGGCAAAATATTGGTCTGAGTGCTATGTTGCTTAAATAATATAAGACATTAAATTAGATTAGATGACATAGATCCAGGTAACACATTACCTGGATTTTTTTTTATTTTGAGTTTTGATTGTTCAAAAAAAAGAGACCTATGGTCTCTAATTATAATTGCTAATATGTTTTAACTAAGGTCTAAGTCGACTTTTTCTTTTTGTTTTTTTAGATGATTCATTTTCCAATTTAACATCAAGATAAGAATCAATTTCAGACCAGCAATTAACAACATTAGATTCTGTTTCTGCATGATTTTCGTTGCGCTTAAAAAGCAAAGTGTCAATGTTACAGGAAACAGCTTCAGCTAAATGGTTCTCACGGTCATCTACATAACAATGAATATCGTTTGTTTCTAACAACTTTTTAAATGTAGGTGCCTTTGAAGTACGAACGGGAATACAAAGAACATCTTTAAAAATATCCCCATAATGATTAATGAGATTCTGAGTTCTTTTCATCTTCTGTTCTTGGCCATCACCAAGGCAAGTTAAGGCATAAATATCAGTCTTCTTACTAATATTTTCTAAATGCTTTCGAGCATCATCCTGGAAAATTGGTAGGTGTTCAATCCAATGGCTATCATTAAATTCTTTCATGAGCTTAATATTTTCTGCTTCATTATCATTAAAGAATAGTTCACTTAAGTTTGGATAATAAGTAGATCCACGATATTGATCCAAATGATCAGATTGAATTCCTTTTTCATCAAAAAATGGTTTAAGGCCAACTACCCAATCTAATAGAACAAAATCCACATCTGTGACAAGTATTTTTTTAGACATTGTTTATCCTTTGTTTTATAATATAACTATATTATATCATGGTTGCCAAAAAAAAGAAGGCAATAATAAATTATTCCTTCTTTTTGAATGATATAAATGAATACATTTTAGGCTTTTAAATACTCAACAATCTTATTAAAGATTAATACTAAGTTAAATACGTTTTGTGATGGAATAATTTTCCTATTTTAATTTAAGGTTTTAATTTTTTAATTTCTTCTTCCGATGCAAAGAACCAAGGCCAATCCACTTTGGCTTCAGCAGAAGGTTCTTTCTTACCATCTTTATTGCATTTTGGACAAGGTTCGCAGTCTACAGGTTGTCCCATGCAGCCACATTCCCGCCCACCACAACAACCAATCAATTTAAAATGATAATCCTGACATTCTGTACATATTCTCATGGTTGTTCCTTCTGCATCCAGTTGTTAGTTTTAAGGGCTGTGTTAGCATCTTTTGAACTCCCCCAGTATTCTGTTGATTCTCTTGAAACTGGGCCTTCTTCATTAAAGGTGCCAATGTAATAGCCAGCCGCACTTGATAGCACTTCTAGTTCTAATTTTAAATTACAGTATTGAAGTGCAAGTTTACCATAAGCAACGGGTTTTACTTGATCATTAATGGTTTTATTCATGATTTTTCCTTATAATTAATAAATAAGATAAATTACAAGCCATGCGAAAAAGGGAGAAAGATAATAAGAAATAATTTTAATGGCACTCGAAACAAATGCTTCTTCATCATCCACTGAATCATCTGATAAACTATCTTTAACAAGGAAAATAGAATATAAAAAAAACACAGTATAAAATAATTTAAAGGTTAGAGTTGGTAATTCATAACTTGGCTTAATAATATTATAGATTTCAAAAGCCGCCCAAGATGCACATAAACTGCCAGTGGTTACCATAAATAATGCTAGTAAATACAATCCAAATATAGTTTTAATCATTATAGAACCCTCTTCTTTTTAATTTGTATTATTATACCAAAAAACCACATATAAAGAAAGTTTTATTAGGGTTTAGATGGAGTGTAATACTAAGATTTATGATTCAAGTTCTATAGGGGAAAGAGTCCAAGAATCATTAATAGCAGTTAATTTATCTACAGTCATTTTCAATTCTGTAATTGTATCCTTTAAGAAACTCTTGACAATAGCAGAGTTTTCTTTTTTTATATCATCATCAACAAACACTTCCCATTTTCCACTTTTGTTTAGATTTGCTCTAATAGAAGTGTATAATATTTTATTCAATGCATTATCTTCAATGTCAATCATTGTTTCTCCATAACAGTCACGAGAATAGTTACTATTGGCGCAGATAGAGATATTGGAAGAGTTTCTTTTGTGATCAAATCGAATCTCTTTAATTCCAGAAGATTCAAGTGAATCAGATAAAGTTTGGTTAAGATAAGAAGACAATACAGGTTCGGGTTCCTGTGGCTCTGGTGTAACTAGAGCTACAGTTACCACCACAACAGTAAAGATAACAATAATTTTACTTGTACCTTGAAAAAAAGAAAATAATTTATTCATGATTGACTCCAAGTGTTAAATGATCTCAATGAATGTTCATCTATTATACAAACAAATATAGTCATTGTATAGCTTTGGATGAAGTTTTTAATTCAGATATGTTGTTTCCCTAGATAAAGCGAATAATGAATTCAAATTGATAAAGTCTTTGAACAAATTTTATTTCATCTTGCTCGTCAAGATCCAAATAAGCAGCCTTAATTTCTGGAGATGCAAACTTATCCATAAAATCAGAAAAAACCATTTTTGGTTCTTGACCGCCAATGGATACTGTTAAATCAGCCCATTTAAAAATTTGCAATAAAGTATCTGTATTCTTTATGATTTGCCAAAGTTGTTTTTCATCAGTTCCAACTTTAATGTCAATTATATGAAAATTTTCATGAAATAAACAACTCATGATAAAATTAGGATCAAGGTTAACATGCTCCATAAATTCAGAATCAAATTTACAGTCAAACTTATCTAATACAAAAAGTTCCACTAGGTTAGCAAATGTACGATTAGAAAATTTTTGAGGAGTGTAATCTAATGCAGTGCTCATGTTTTTATCCTTGTTTGTATAAAATTTATATTTATATTATAACAATTAACACCATTGAATGTCAAAAGATAAACCATTTATTTTATGCAAATATAGCCAAGTTAAAATATTCTTGGCTATATTAGAATTTCACATTTAAATAGAGTTAAATACAAATAAATCGTCCATTTCCTTGATCAGTAAAAGCAGTGGGTCTGTGGTTGTGTAATCTTGGACAGTTAAATAAGAGTCCAAATCAAGAGCATTTAAGCGAGCTAAAAAGTCAGAATATTTAATATATGTTTCTTCGTCCTTAGCTAAATTATTCTCGATAATATAGGGTGCATGTTTACAAGTGTAATCTTTAACATCTGTCAATAGCTTTTCCAATGACTGTCCATGAATAGAAATACACTCATTGATTGTAATTACATTGTTATCAAAATTAAATTGATGTTTATCGCTTTTCAGTTTGTAGTCATTAAATAAAGTGGAAAATTCATCTTTAAAAATTTTTAGAAGGTCAATGAGAACTTTGATTCCATTTTTACTATCAACAACACTTTCTAATTCTTTTTTAAGAAGCTCTGGACTGGCGCCATCGGCCATGTACCAAAAAGATTCAAGATCATAAAAATTATTATCATCTTCGGCATAAAGTTTTTTTACTAAATTAAGAAGAAAATAACGCGAGTCGCTCAACAAAGATCTTAAAAATTTACGACGAATTAATTGATCGCTAAATTCAGTGTTTCCCATAGACTTGTCAATAAGAGATTTAAAATCTGCACCATAAAAACAAAGGTTGGCTGCAAAATCATTACCTGGAAGCAGAGATACTTTTAGAGAGCAATCGGTTAGGTTGGATACGAGTTGTGCATCAAAAATAGAATGAGAATTACAAACAATATGCATGATATGGCCCTTTTATATAATTTAGATAATTATAACATACAGCTTATGTTTTAGCTAAACAAATTAGCTAAAAAAACATAAAATTAAAATGGGTTTTTGTTCATTTTTTTTAAACTTTGATACAAGTTGTTTAATTCAATAAGCCTTTGATTCCAGTCGTTTAATGTTTGAATGTGGCTAATATCATCTTTAATTTTTTGATTAAAATTAAGTTTTGCGTGATATTTTGATCGACTATGAGCAAGGGTGATGACTCTTAAAAAACAAGAATATTCTTTGGCCGTTTTTTTGGTTAAAATATCATATTTTTCTTTTAATGTTTTTTCTTTAATAATGCCATGTTTAATTAAAAAATTATTTATAATAGGCATATTAATACCCTTCTCATTAAAGACATGGATTGTGCTTTTTTAGCTTTAAAAAATGAATATATATTAGATAGGGTTTGAAAAACAGTCAAGATAATACCAGCAGCAACAACATCTTTAATTTCAAACTGACTAAAAATATAATCAGGATAATATTCTTTGGCAATAAAACAAATAAATCCTGTAAGAAGGGTTACTTTCAAAAAGAGTTTTATAAGTTTCATTTAATTCTACCTCATTTTGTTAGTGATCACCCATCTAATATAAATGGGTGATACTATTTCCATCTATTAAATAGCTTTAACATCAAAAATCGTAGTAGGTGCATCTAATCCCTTTGCAGCGTGTAAGTCACATAGGCTACGGAAAGCCATATCTGCTTTTGTTTCTGCAATGTCCTTGCTCCAAGTGCCAATGGTAGCCGCCCCTGTCTTGTGTGCCTTTTCAGCAAGCATCATAGCACCTTCTTCACCAAGTCCAAGTGTTTTAGCCAAACATTCCATAACACAACCAAATTCAGTATAATCTGAATTTAACAACAACAAGCTATGTTCGCGAGCAGGCTCATTTTGCTCAACAGATTCAGATTGTATTTTTAGATCGTCTTGAGTATTTAACATTTTGGCTACCTTATAAGTCTCATTGATTTAGCATTATTATACTACATTACATGTGTTAAAGAAAGCTTTTAGGCTTTTAAGTTTTTAATAATTTTCATGAGAAAAAGCAGATTCTTTGGCTAATTCAGCTCGAATGCTAAGATCATCAATGTTGAAATTAAGGGCATTAAATTTTTTTTCAATATCAATCTGAATTTGAATGGCTTTTTTATAATATAAGTCACATTGATCTTGTTCATTGGAATCAATGCAGATTAAGCTGATATACATAATGGATAGGGTTTTGACCCCTTGATTTAAACATTCAATATTTTTAATAGAGTGAGAGATATCAATAAAGGTATCAACTTCATTAATGAATTGCTGAGGTGTTATTGTTCCAAATGTTTTTTTTATTTGTGTCATAACCATTCTCTCTCTTGGTGTGTAATATTATTATACTACACAATCCAAGAAAAAAGAAATTTTTAAACAACACTACTTAGAACAAGTCATTGTAGCGGCTTTATTTTCTAGAACATAAATGTTGGTGTCAGTCTGAGCAACATCAGAATAATCAACTGTAATTAGATCATCAGACTCCACATCAAATAATCGCCCTAGATCAGAGGGATAACAGTCCATATTTTCATCATATGTATTGTCAGACCAGAGGATTAAAATGGTGCCGTTTTTCAATAAAACATAGGTATGCATGTCTTTATCCTTTTGTTTAAATGTTAGAGTGTATTATATATAATATAGAATTAATTGTCTATAAAATAAGAAGTTTTATTAAAATTGACCCCTTTTTCTCAGAAGTTCAGATAATAGATCAGTCATAAAAAAGTAAAAATATTCTATTGTTTGAGAAATGGAATACAAAGTATTATTGTTAAATATTAAAAAAGATTTTAATAAGTTTTTATTTTTACATGATTTCCAATAAGATGGTGATGGAGATTGACTTTGGTTGAAACGCAAATAACATTCATATAAATCAAAAATCAATTTTTCAATCTCACTGAATTTAAAGTCCTTAATTAAAACAGACATTTTTCCATGAACCAATTCTTTTGGTGAACACTGCCCATGCATGATAAGCAATAAATCTGTTTCGATAGAAGTATTGTAATTATCTATACAGTGTTTTTTCCAAAGTTTTAATCCAATCTCAGCATACTCATCAGGGATTATTGTATATGCCATCTATAATTAACTTTTAATGTTGTGGATGTGAAGGAATTAGAAGATTTAATAATGCTATCTTATGTTGATTTCTTAATTGAACTAAAGATGCATCAATAAACAATTTATGGTGAGCATCTAAAGCAAGTGTATGAGAAAAAACATTAGTAGATATCCATTCAATCATGGCTTCATGAGTATAAAGTGGGCCAGAATTAGCCAATTCTGAAAGTACCTCTTCTTTGGTCATACCCATATTCAAAGAAGGTACAGAATTATCTTCAGCAATCATTCGCTCAACGGCTTTTAGTTGCAAGTGGCCATATTGTAAAAGTTGTTTAACAGTAATAGTCATAATAAGTATCCCTATTGAATAATATAGCCATTATATGTCAAAAATAACAAAAATCCAAGCTATTTTAAAAATAAATCAAGTAATAACATTGGTTATTAAGTGATAAGGTATTCTATACTCAATATCACCAACAGAGGCTGTAACGGTCTTCTCGTTAACTCTAATTGTAGTGGCTACTCTTGTGTCAGAACGATCAATAAATTCAATCTGAGAGTGCTTTGGTATATTGTTGCGATGATATTTTGGTTCATTAACATCTGAAACATTAATGACATTAATTATTGAATGAAATGGAACTTTATAACCAGTCATTCCACATTCAGCCATAACATGTGTATTGGAAACTGTGTGTGTGTTGGCAGTGATTTCTTTTCCACCTTTTCCCATAAATACAATACGGGATGAATTGGGAACATTCGATTTATTATAGATTGTAGTGCTCATATCTTTATCCACACTAAGAACTAAAGTATATGGAACAGAAAATCCTCCTCTTGATGTCCTTACCACTACTCTTTTGGGATTTATTTTAGTAACAAATCCCTCTGTTTCACCACTTTTTCCTTTGTATGTGATTCTATTGCCTATAGTCATACTGTTTTTATTAAATTTACTAGTCATTTCTTTGGTAAAATCATTTTCAAAACAAAGTTCAGAGAATATTTTATGTTTATTTAAAAAATCAAGCACTAATTCGTCAAAATTTAATTTAAAATGCATTTCATCAAGGATATTGTAAAAATCATCATTGTGAACACTATTCATCTCTCTTTTAAACTTTAAAGATTGAATGAAATGAGCAAATTCATGAATGACACAATGAGCTAAACAATTTTGGATAGTTAGATTGCCACCATAATAATTTCGATTATTAATCTCTCTTCCTGTCGTCCATTGAGAAGATTTTAGTTGAGAGTGTATCTTACTTTCAATCATTTTTTTACCGAAGGTAAGTACATGTGTTTTTGTATAAGGATAAAAACGATGGCATGTTGATTTCCCAGAGCCAGCTTTAATTTCAAGGCTGTGGTCAGGATATTCTTCAGAGAACCAATCTTTGTAGTGAGGAAGTAAAATAGCATTAACGGATTTAACAAGAAGGTTTGCGATCAATTGAGAGTTAAGCATAATATTCACCATTAAGTATCTTAAAATTATATCCCAAATTATAATATTTTACAATAGTAATGGTGAATATTATATATGAACTAAGACATAAATGCAGGTTTAATTTGACCTTTTAATTTGCCATTTTGTTTTGCATTTTTAAGCCAGTGTTCTGAGTCATCCTGGACATGTCCTGCTCGAACAATTTTGGCAATATGCAAGTTGGTTTCACTGCGTAAAAAACCTTCTGTCGTTCGCACTACATAACCCTCAATCGTATTAAAATCCAGTGTCTCGGATAATTTTTGAATAGCCTTTTCATCCCATTCTCCACGATAAAGAATTTTCGGCATAGGCAAATCAAGCATTTCAGCCCATTCCACAATATCATCATAATGAAGGCAAAAGTCTTCACCATCAGTGTTGCCTAGATATTCAGAATCCCACATAGAGAATAGATAAAAATAACCATTTAGATCATTATAGCGAATAGAGTGTTCTGCCCACATATTTTCGCCAATCAAAGATATATTTTTTGGAATATCATGACGTAATGTAGCATGCATTGTTGCTATCCATGAGCGAGTGTAATTAAATCGTGAATCAATAGATCGAGCATGATAGTAATCATGGTAAAAGCTAGTATTTTCACCATCGAGTTTTTCTGTGACTACAACTTCTTTGCCAACAAAATGAGAAGTATCATGAATAACTTTATCATCAGAATGAACACAGGGAGACCACGGTAAATGAAATGTACGGGGATATTTTTGACGTTCCATTGGAATAAACCTTTTTAAATAATATAATAGGTAATTATATCAATTTTAGAACATAAAGTCTATATTAAAGATAAATAAGACTCTCATTATATAATTATTAACAATAAGAGTTTTATTTAATGAAGAGCTAGCTATCCTAGCTCATTGACAAGAGACTCATAGTTAGCACTAATGAATTGATCTTGAATTTCATCAAATCGTTTTTCAATACGACTAACATAATCATCATCAATAATATCATTAAATTCAAAAACATCACCTGTCAGCCAAGATAATACTTCTGGTGTATTATAAATGGATTCAGTTGATTTTAAAGTTTCAATGAGTTGTTCCTTGTTCATAGCCACGGCAACAACAGGAAATGGATGTTTCACACCCACAAGTTCTTTAACAGCTATTTGTTGATCAGTCATCGAGCTTTCATTAACTTCATCAGACATAATTTACTCCTTGGTTAAGTTTTTGCCCCCTGAGATGATTCCGCATCTGCATTTAAACGGCTGGCCGCCGTAGCTATTTGTCTCACCAGAGTTAGGGTAAAGTTATTGCCTCACCCACATATCAACGGGATTTCAACCCATCTCCCTTCACAACAGTCCTCAGCTAACGATCTGGAATTCAACCAGCACTAGAAATAAACACTTACACAAATATTTATTTCTAGCAATAGTTTGATTCATTATAGCACTTTACTTTAAGAATAGTAAAGTACTATTTGTTTTGTTATATGGATTTATTCATGTCGGATGAATACATTTTTATAATGCGGTTTCAAAGGCTTGAGTTCATATTCATTAATATATTCACGTGTAGTTGGCTTACAGTATTTGTGGTAAGCAATAACATGGCAATAATTACGATTAATTTCATACGAATTTTGGCATTTGGAAATCCAAATATAAGATTTACCAGCTTCTTCTTCACTGCAAGTTAGCAATAGGTGCTCATCAGAGTGAGAAAATGATGTCATCAAAAGAATTGTAAGAATTAAAAATTTCATTGTGATACCCATAATTGGTTGAATTGTCAGTATAATAATAGCAAAAGTTATATAATAAATCAACTTTATTCTCTAATACTATATACTTTTATTGCAATATTATTTTCATATTATTAAGTATGGAATTTAATATTTCTTGTTTAGATTTAGGTAATTTATTGATCCATTCATTATTAATAGAGTCAATTATTTGTTTATTGGTTAATAAAAGATTAACAATATCAAATTTATTATTTATGAGAGCTAATCTCAATAGAGTGTTTTCGTTAATAGTGGGGTCTACCCGTTCATCATCCATTAACAGTGCTGTAACCTTAACACAGCCAGCAGATGCGGAAGATCTTATTGCTTGGTTGTTAAAAGCAGAAGGGTTTAGTTTTGGATCTTTAAGAAATAGCTTTACTACTTCCTCATGCCCACCATCGACACTAGATAAGAATGCTACAGGCTGATAGTGTTTAGAGTCCAATTCTATCTGATTTAATATTTGGTTTAAGTGTTCAGCTTTACCCTCTCTTGAAAATTTTTGAATAGCATAAATTTTCATAAAATTTGATTGAAATAAGTCATGAGATAGAATAATTTTAATAGATTCGATATCTCCAAAATCACAGATCAATTTTAATATATTGCCTTGCTTCGTAACATCTAATTCCAAGAACATCCGGTGCTCTAATAGAGTTGTTAAAAGAAAATAATCTTTGTATTTAATGGCCCATCTAAAAGCAAAATGATCATTGGTAAAAATATTAATTCTACTATCTTTTAATAAGTATAGTGTTATATCTTCAAAGCTGTGTCTTATAGATAAAGTTAACACTTCGCTATTATTAATAGAAGGGTCAAGACTTTCTTCTTTTATAATTCGATCAACAATATCTGGACATCCAGAGTTGAAAGCATCATTGAATAAAGAATAATCTTTTGGATTTAGTGTGACACCTTCTAAACCCAATGCAAAATCAACAGTATCGATGTCTTTACTTAAAATGGCATGCTTCATAATTCCATTTGTGTGAATGTTGTCCCGTACACTATCATATTTCAACAACCTTTTGGCTAATTCGATATTTTTATTTAAAATACATGTTTTAAATAAAGTGTTGTTTTCAAAAGTAATATCGATTGATATTCTTTCTGCCCATTCGTTAAAATGATCGATTAAATTATATCGACAAATAATAATAAGTGCATTTTGACAACTCTGATTGTTTAGGATGTTTTTAATATCATTTTTGTTAAGTTTTGGAAAATTAAAACTGTCATACATTGATTTTGGTGTGGGGCTATCATCTTTTATATAAGAATCAATAATGTTTCCTGCCATGTCGATGGTGAAACCGATCAGGGAAAAGTCATCATCTAAGTTTAATTCAAAATTAAAATAAATAACTTGTCGATTAACATAAGAAATGTATGATTCAAAATAACCTTCATCATGAACAATGCACCAAGCTTGTGATCCTAATTTTTTACATGCATGCCAATCATTCACAATCAAAGTTAAGCTATACTTTGTTGACTTTAAGATGGTTACATTTAATTTTTCGTTTTTAATTTTTTCAAGATAGTGTTTACAATCCCAAATAATGTGCTTATCTTTAAACTCTAAAAGATCCGCCAACAGGTCAGATCCAGACTTAAACCAGGCAAGCTTATTAAAGAATTGATTTTTAAGAGCAGATATAGATATACCATGGTCTAAAATAATATTAATTTCTTGCACAACTAGATCATCAAAAAGATATTTATATTTATGTGTAGATAGTGATTTAATAAAGTTATCTTTTTGTTTTGTGTGTAAAACTTCTTGGATTTTATCATTAAAAATTTCTATAATGTCTCTGTTTGTTTCATCATTAAAGCGAACAAGGCTTTTGGCAAACTCAATTGTAATATCATATCTCAGTAAATGCTTGTATTCTGTAAGGGTATCAAATGAATTTTTTAGTTTTGTAAAATCAAGATGATCATCAAACTCCGCCCACTCTAAAAATACAGATTGCCAATTAGGGTGTTTTTTAGTTAATTCGCATATTTTTTTATAATTACTTTTTAACACTACGAGATAACTTCGTGATGACTTTTAATATGAAGCGATATAGCTCTATTATAGTAATAAAACATGAAGGAAAGATAAAATACAGATATAACAACCCCAGACAGTATAATCAAAGATTCATATATAAAAAAGTGGACAAAAACAGCAG
The DNA here is from genome assembly GCA_036873875.1 of Laminaria ephemera. NCBI lineage: Eukaryota > Phaeophyceae > Laminariales > Laminariaceae > Laminaria > Laminaria ephemera. Next base: position 14,992 of record JAYJMJ010284711.1, read on the forward strand.
CAATTAATGCAATCGAAAAGAATACAAGTGTTGATGCATATGCCGACCTAGCATGCTGTAAGTCGATAAGCTTGTCATCTTTAGGTGCTTTTACTGTAATAGTTGTAGTTTTCATTTCTGAATCCTTTTGTGGGTCGTATTTTGATATATATATTACAATATTAAAGCTATTTTGTCAATTTTTTAAGGCTTTGCTGTGGATTGGAATTTACGACTTCTAAAACCCGCTTCAGATAGTATATCAATAACTATTTTTCGATCTTCTTCTTCGCCATTGTAATTATGAATCATTTTTGAAATAAGGGTGTTTTTTGCAGAAGCAAGAACTCTGGGATCTTTTAAAAGTAGCTTTAATGTTGGTATATGCCCTCTTTGAGACACAAACCTTAATGCCTTGTTATCATGAACAGTGGGATTTGTATTAGGGTCTTTTAATAATATTTCCATCGCTCCATACTGCCTCCTTAAAGCCGCTCGTCTTAATAGAACACTCTCATCATCTCCCGCATTAGAACGATCATCATCGAGTAATCTCTGAAGTACAGCAAGACACCCACTTTCAGCAGCAGATTTGATTAGTTTGTTACCGTTTTCAAAGGGATTAATATCAAGATTATCTAAAAGAAATAGAGCAATTTCATCTTCTCCTGCACACAAAGCAGAAAGAACCGAGTCATCAAGCATTCCAGTGTTTCTAACAATATCAAGAGTGGTTAAATATTTAACTAAATTAGTTTTGCAATTTCGAGCAGCCCAGTTCAAAATATAGTTTTGATTAAGAGATGGATCAGCCCCACTTGCTACTAATTCACAAAATGGTTCAATGTTGTCTGATAAAGCTAAAAACCTTAACTTTAGATGAGATGAAGGATCTGCTTTATCTTCTTCTAGAAGTCTCAAGAAAGTCTTTCGCTCAGTTGGCCATAAGGTTTGCTGACTGTTACTAGCTTTTAATGCGATAGATCTAAAATTGATATCATCTTTGTTTGCATATTCATCATATAAATCAATTATATCAAGTTTGCAGATTGTTTCGAATGCATCATGATTACTCTTTAATTCTAAACAAGATCTTATTTCAGAGTTGTTTAATTTGTTGAAAGAAAATTTTTCTTTAGCAAACAAAAAGGCATGAGAATCATCTTTAAAATATGAATCCTCAATAATGCCATCGTGTTCAACAGTGATACCAATCATAGATTCACGATCTTCAATAGGTAAATTAAAGTCTAAATAGATAAATTGACGATTCAAATCTTCAATGTAAGATTCAAAAACATAATCATCTTCTACAATACACCATGCCTGTGATCCCAATGCTTTGCATGCATAATAGTCAACAACTTCCAGCATTAATGTTTGATCTTTATTTTCAATAATATTTACATTTAAATTGTCATTTTTAATTTTATCAAGATAATGGTCTATATTCCAAACGACATTTTTTGCTCTAAATTCTTGAAGACTAATCAATAAGTCATCAGCATCATCAAATCGAGCTAATTTGGTAAAAAATTGCTTTTTAAGTGCTGTAATTGATATTTTATTATCTAAAATGGTGTGAATCTCTGTTTTAACATCATCATTAAATAAATGTATGTACGAGGAGGTTTGCAGTGATGTAATAAAGTTTTCTTTTTTCTTTAGACGTAGTGTTTCCTGGATTTTATCACTAAATTTTTCTACAACACTAAGAGATGTTGAGTCTTTATGATCAATCAAACTCTTCGCAAAATTAATATTAATATCATTGGATATTAAATGTTTATATTTTAATAAAGTGGAAAAAGAGTTTTTCAGGTTGTTAACATCAAGTTCGTTGTCTTGATCAAGCCATGTCAAAAACACCTTATTCCAGGCGGGGTGCTTTTTAGTAATATCTCTAATTTGTTTTTCTTTTAATATCTTTATCATGAATATATTATAACACAAAATTCAAAAATTAATCATCAGATTTTTGATTAATTCTATCAATCCATGTCTTCTGTTTTTCTAATAAAATTGCTTCTTGTTCTACTTTTGATTTAGAATCCCATTCCGCTTTTTTCTTTGCTTTGTGCTCTCTGATCCCATCACATTGACGATCAAAATCTGCCTGATCTATGGCAGTGTCCCTAGCTGTATTTTTGTATGCGGCTACCAAAAAGCGATTTGTTGATTCTAGTGAAAAATTCTTGAAAGAAAAATCAGAAATAATTAATTTTTCAGCTAATTCATTGTAGTCTTTTGCAAATTCATAAGAGTTGTTTTGTTCAACGCAGAATAGGGCATGAGCATAAATTGATCCAACTAAAACATATAGACGATTTCGACCTTGCTCTTGTTCATCATACATCACTTGAGGTAGAGAAATACGAGCATGAAAAGCATAAGATCCAGCTCCAACACTATTGTGTCCTAAAAATAAATCATCATTTTTTTTATGATCAAATTCGGCCATTCCATCGAACTCAATATATCCCTTTTTAAATGCACTCCATCCAATTGGTTGCAGATTACGAGGGATAGTGTACTTTTCTTTCATAAGCTTAACTAATTTGGCAGTATTAGTTGTAAAATCAAAATCTTTTAGAGCTTGATTTTTAATTTTGGAGGTAAAATTAAATGATTCAATTAGAAAACGATAAGAAGAGTCTAAATAATCGAAATCTTCCATGTTTATTTTTTCTAAATGAACCGCTCTTTCCTCATATAAATTACGATCAGAAAAATAATCTACCCAATTCCGTCCATCTTTGATGCCTTCTGCAAAAACATCCTTTACAAAGTTGTCGAATCCTTCTAGTAGTTCAGTGTTTTCCCAAGTTGCCCGAATAAATTTAACGACACAGCTAACTTCTTCATCTAAATTGATAGCAAAAGAGCGGTCTAAATATTCGGTTTTAATCATGAAAATTTCCCTTGTTTAAATAATTCAATAGCTTATTATATCACAATAAAAGATGTAATAAAAGATGATAATGTTTTAATTTTCATTATACATTAAATCCCATAATGTCTTCTGGTTCTCTTCATCTATGTTATTTTTAATCCATTCTTCACTCACAGTTTTTGTAACATTGGGTGTATTCAATATCTTTCTTATAATTTTATCACGAGAGTCATTATACATTTGATCCCTTTCCTTACAATATTTAGAATGCCTGGCAAAACGACCCAGATCTGTTGTCATTTCTGCCGAATTTTTCTTTTTTATAAAAACATTATTAATAATTGATGTTAATATATGATTGTTATTGGTAGATAAATCAAGATTTTTATCCATTAATAGTGTGTCGATAATTTTAAAATTCTCTTGTTTAAAAGCAGCAATTAAAAGATCATAGTTTCCATCTATATTGTTTAGTTTATGATATTTTTTTTCATCATAAATAAATTTTTCAATAAATGGACGGCATCTAGCTTTAGTTGCAATTAGACTAAAATTAGGACAATTTTTTGATAATTTTATTTTTGGTAAATCTAATAAATAATTAAACATCTTAAAATATCTATACTTTCCAAGACGATAGCTCCCATATTGAGAATCAGATTTGAAGTTATTAATATCCATTTCAAAAGCTGCTATGAATAGTTTATCCGTATCAATTTTTGAAAAATCATCACAATGATTCATAAATAATTTAAAACAATCAAGTGATTTTGTCTCGATAGCATCAATAAGGTTTTTTTGATAGTCAATAGTAAAAATATCGGATCTAATAAAATGAAGTATGATATCTTTGTTAAAAGCAGAAACAGCCGCATTAAAAACAACTTCTTCATTTGCTTGATTTTTAAAAATTTTCAATGATAATAGAAATTCATTTAATTTTTCGTTTTTGTGCCTGATTGAAGAAACCAAAAGTTCTTTATATACAAAAAACAAATCAAGGTTAATTTTAGAGTAATTGGAAATAATGAAGTTCATTAAGTTGCTTTGACCTTTTCCAGTTAGTCGCAACAAATTATCATTCTGAGATGATAGATCAAATCGGGCATCCATAATAATTTTTTTAAGAACTATCAATTCTTTGGTGTCTTTGTTTTTTTCATTTTTATATAAAGGGCCACTGAGATAATACATATCATCATTAAAGTGTTTTTTAAATGCCAAATCTAATAAATTGTGATGATCATCATCCAGCAAATTGTCGCAAGATAGCTCTAATACCAACTCAACAAAATCAGGCTCTCTAAATAGAATAGCCTGTCTTAGTAAAATATAATGGATTTTATTGCAATCAGTTTTAATTAGTATTTTCTTTATTATATCAATGGAATATTTGTTTAATTCAATCGATTTAAAAATATCATATGCATTATTTTTAATATCTATCCTTGAATCATCTAAAAATAAATTAATAATAGATGAATTTCCACCAGATAAAGCATCTTTCATATAACCAATTCCATCTTTGTTTATGTCAATGCTTGGATGATTCAGTAAATCTGTTACAATCCCAAAACACCCCTGTGAAATTGCATAATCGAAAATGCTTTTATAACAATTAATTTTATCTTTAACTTCGTTAAAGATAAAACTAGAAACATTCAAATTGCGGTATATCAGTGTATTAATGATAATTGATTTATAGTTTTCTTCAGTAAATTCTATAATTTTAAAAAGTTTTTTAACAAATTTAAGGTTACCCTTTTTTAGTGATAGTTCAAACAAGGTTTTTGAATTAATAGATAAATCAAATTTAGGGTGAGTGGATAATAAATTTATACATTTATCATAAAAACCTGTGTCATTGATATCATTCATACGGAGAAGATTTTTTAGTAAAGAATTATTATATAAAGATGGATTTGTCCTTGGGTCATCAATAATAAGCTTAAATACATCAAAGTGTTTTTTAGCAATAGCAAGAGATGCAGCCCAATTGTTGCCGTCATTAATATCTAGATCAAATTCTGTTAAAAACTTTTTTACAAATTCTATTTTATTGTAATAAATAGCCCAATACAGCTGAATCATTCCTAGATCATCTTGATCTATCCTTATATGTTGTGAATTGAAAAAATGAAGTACATCAACATTTTGTTTGTATTTATATTCATCATAAAGTTTAACTAAATCATGTTCGCATATAAATTTAAAGGCATCTTGATTATTTAGAGAATTAAGATGGTTCATCAATTCCTTTTCTGAAACTAAATATTTAAAACAGAATTTTTTTAATACTGATCGCGGAGTTGATTGGTCATTTTTTAAATGAGAATTTGTAATTATACCAAATTTATTAATTGTAAAACCAATCATGGATTCATTAGATTCAATCGGTGTATTAAAATCACAAAAAATTAATTGTCTCTTTTTATCTTTAGTATAATTTTTAAAATAATATTCTTTCGTTACAATGCACCAAGATGATGAGCCTAGCTTTTTACATGCATCATAATCATGAACTTCAATCATTAAAGAATTGTCAGTTTCTTTAACAATATTGGCATTAATATTCTTTGTTTTTCTAATAAAATCTTCTTTATTCCATACCAAATTTTTTGACTTGAAATCAATTAAAGCTTTTAATAAATCATTACTCGTTTTATATCTTGCTATTTTTTTAAAAAACTGTGATTTTAAAGCTGGAATGGTGATTTTATTATCTAAAATTGTATGAATTTCAGATTCGACTTGGTTGTTAAAAAGCTCTTTGTAGGATGCAGTTTTTAGTGATCTAATAAATTTTTCTTTTTTCTTAAAATGAAGTATTTCTTGAATTTTGTCATCCATAATTTCAAGAAGATTTACAGCTTTTGGTGTATATTTAACATGAAAAAAGTGTCTAATAAAAAATCGGTACATTTTACTAAAAATAGTATTTGATTTTTGTTTAACTGCTAGAAGTAACCCTTCTGCATATTCAATATTGATGATGTTCTGCAAAAGCTGTTTATTCTTTAGTAATGTATCAAAAATTAGTTCTAATTGTTCAATATCTAATTCTGGATCATATTCCAACCATACTAAAAAGACATCTTTCCATTTGGGATGTTTACGAGCCAACTTAGCTATTTGTTGTTTTTTAACATCATTAGTTTTCATAAATGATTATCCAATAGAAAGAATTGTTTTTATGTCGAAATGTTAAGATTCGAACTTAACCTCCTCACCTCCACGCTACAGTATCCCAGAGCCTTTCGTCTGTTCGAAAGTGATGGATTCGAACCACCCTTTAATCTGCAACTCGGCATGGTGTGCCCTTACACCAATTTCGAACCTAAATTATACTATAAATAAAATCACAAGTAAACATATATATATTAATATAAAAGATATGTATGTGTTTGAATATACTCCATATTATGTTATAATTAACAAAATGTAATTAAGAGAGCAAAGATCATGTGGAATAACGATATACCGGAAACAAAATTAGAGGTTTCACTTGAAAATGATGAACCTTTTTATGATGTTGTGGATATTAAAGATGGTGGTACTAATGTTCAATGTATATTGGATGGTGGTGTAGAAGATGTTTTTTTACCACTGGATACCAATGTGATTGTAAAAATATTTGAAAGAGAGCATATCAGAAATTTTGAGGACTTATTTAGTTTAATTAAGAAAAAGAAAATTCATACTGTGGCAGGTGATCAGGATGAAGTTGATGCACTGATTCAAACATTTACAGAAGATCCAATTTCAGTTGCAGACTTTTTTGGTGAACTTAATTTAGAGGACTTGGGTGATATTGCTCGTCATACCCTTTTTGCTAAATTTAAAAAAGAAAAAATCATGACATTGCAAGAAGTTGTTGATTATTATGAAGAATAATAATATCACAGACTTTAAAAGCAAATATCCAGAACTACATCTCCATTTGCAGCAATTTAAAATTGAAGAGTTTCCTTTTCTATATCATGCAACTAGATTATCAAGTGCTAAGTCTATTATAAAAAATGGATTCAAGATATCTCATTGTGGTGAGATACATGGCGAACAGGATGCCCATCCTTTAGAAAAAACGACTTATTTTTCTCGCCATGAAACGTCTAATAACCTTAATTTATCTTTGTTTGATACAAAAGAGCAAATTGTTATTATCAAAGTTGATGCTACTTTTCTCAACCCATTAAAAATGTATCCTGATGATGGCATGTTTGATGGATACAATATTGAAGAATTATTTTTTGATGTAGAAGATATGTCTGAAGATTTGGGGTTGTCGGTTGCTCATTGCCAGGCTTATTTTAATGATTTGGAACAGACTAAAGATGTGGATCTTGCGGAAATGATGAAGCCTTTAACAGGATGGTACCTACATGCCCATGGAGAAATATCAATCACACATAATGTATCTAATAAATCAATTTTGGAGATAGTTGATTATGATACAGGCCAACCTTTAAAAAATTTACTTATAAAGAAAAATGGATCAAAAAAATTAATCTAATCATTGTAATTTTTTTTCTTAAATTTAAATGAATACCGTCTTCCATAACTTTTGCCATTTTTAGATAAAGAGAAATTTAGAGTAAATTTATAAGATTCATTTTCTTTAAAGTTAAATAAAGCAATATAATAAAAAGATTTTTCCTCTTTTATTTCTTGAAATTTCAATTGAATATTTTTCCCAAGAACATTTGTTAAAGATCCTGTGATATTAATTTGTTGAGGTTTAAATGTTCTTAAATTTAAAAAAGAAAAATTTAAGTAAGCTTTACCTGGATGTCTTTCAAGGCCATAAAAGTCAGCATTTTCTTTAGATAAAGATGTGGTTTTTAAAGTAACAAAATGAGCTTCATATTGCTGAAAACGTTTAGTGTTTAATGCTTGTGCAGAAAAACTAGATAGAAAAAGTAATATTGACAGTATTTTGATTAAATTGTGCATAAATTACTCCATCCAGATATGATAATAATCTTTAATGGATCATTAGATATTGCAACCATAACAAGTTAGGATACAAAAAGTCAATATTTAAATTTTAAATTATCTTTTGTTAAGGGCTTTTTTGGATAATTTGTAAGTGGGTATTAGCTCTTTGGTTCGAATATCAACTACCAAACCTTTCTCAATAAGATCACTATTCTCTGGATTAGTTGGATCTTTCATAGCATCACGATTTTTTTTCCATGTTTTGGGTGTTATGAAAAATATTTGTAATCCCATTGCAAATACCCCAATACCAATAGTCAACAAAATAAGTCCACCCACAATATGTAATAACTCCATATTATTTGTCCTTTTTTCGTCTTTCTTTTACAGATTTAATAAGGGCATCAACTTCTGGATCTCGGCCAACTCTCGTGCGAACAATACGAGTTGTGCCATCCTCATCTGTAATCTCTAAATTAACGAATTTTAAGCCATTTTTGCGTAAATAAAATTCCCATATGACTAGGGCAACCAGTAAAGTCCCTAAAAAGATATAAAAATTCATGAAATAGTCCTCCTAATTACTGTATAATACCATCATGTGTTATAGTAATCAAGAGTATATTTTAAAGAAGGCTTTCCATTTTGCGAGCCATCTCGAAATCAAGCTCACTAATACCGTCACAATCATGTGTGCACAAACGAATCTCTACTTTGTTATAAACATTGAACCATTCTGGGTGATGGTTTTGTTTTTCGGCTACAATGGCAATTTTAGCCATCCAACCAAATGCTTCAATAAATGATGTAAATTTAAACTCTTTAAATAAACCTTCATCACTAATGCTCCATTGTGACATACTCTCGGCATTAAAATACCGAGCATCTAAACTTCGAATATTACTCCCTAAAAAATAAAGCCATTTAGTTTATAATAGACGCAAGCATTCGTTTTTGCTTTCACAGTTATTGCTAACTGGAGGAAGCCTGAAAGCTAAACACGTTGCTTGCTTAAAACAATTGGTTTATCTAACACACCCTTTGCCCAAGGGTTTGTGATGCTTTTTATCTCATCCAAAGAGAAATTTAATACTACTAATCCATTGACCAATACGTTTAAAGCCGCATTAACATCCGCATGCATTTGATGTCCACATGACTTGCAGACAAATATAGATTGGCTTTCTCTATTATCGTCTTCTATATGATGACATCTCGAACATGCTTTTGATGTATTTCTAGGATTAACTAATGTTAATATTTTATTGTTCCATTGAGATTTATATTGAGTGTATCCTTTTAGAATACCCCACCCTTGATCTAAAATGGAACGATTTAACCACTTCTTTTGAGAACGATTTGGATTTGGACTATCAATTGTTCCAATCTCACTTTTTGTCATGTTTTTAGTATTTAAATCTTCCATCATAATATAAGAATAATTTTGAGTTAAATAATTTGAAATATGATGTAAGTATTCATGACGAATGCGTTTAATTTTCCTATGAAGTTTTTCAATTTTCTTTTGTAAATTTGAATAATTATTTGAAGGTTGAAAATATTCATTTTTTTTCTTTAAATCATTAAAATTCTTTTTTTGTAATTTATTGAAATCTTGTTTTTTGCTTAATTTATTTTGAAGCTTGGCCAATTGTATTTGGTGGGTTTTATAAGTATTAATAGGGTCAAACCATTGACCATTATTTAATGTGGCAAGTTTTACTACGCCTTTATCAATACCAATATAAGCATTTAAATCTTTTTTGATTTCTTTTTTATGGATGACTGATTCAACTTGAATACTAACATAATAGTCATCAATATCTCTGGAAATCGTAACATTTTTAATTGTTCCTTCCCAATTTCTATGTTTTAGAACTTTTAAAGGAGTTTTCATTTTAGGAATGGTTAAATAAACAAATTGACCTTTATTTTTTGAATTTTCATCAATTTTATAGTCATGTTTAAAATGGATATTCTTTTTATTGCATGGAAATGAGAAGCTTTCTTTAGAATTAGATTTTTTCTTAAAATTAAAAGGTTTAATATTTGAAGAATCTTTCTTTTTTATTCTACGAAAAAATGTATCAATAGCTCTTTTAACATCTTTTGTTACTTTTTGAAGGGATTGAGAATTAGAATTTTTAAGAAAATCTTTTTCGCCTTTTAATGATGTTAATAATTTATCCATTTCATCATTACTAAAAAACTTTAATCCATTTTCTTGTCTTTCTAAATTTAAGCTTGAAAAGTAATTATAAGTAAAACGTTCATTACCCATACTTTGGTGAAAAAAATCTTTTTGAACTTGATTGGGATAAGAACGAAATTTATAAGCTTTTTGAATGATCATTTCATCATCTTTAATTGCTATAATTTTCTTTTTGTTTCTTGACACAAGTTATCCTATTTTCAGTTGACTGGAATTATAGCAAGAACACATAAATAAGTCAACTAAAACTGTGATAACTAAATAGTTTAATTAATATATTGCGAATTCACCACGGGAATGAATTCCCGTGCACTCTTCGAGTTTATCGTAGATTTTCATCCAAAGTTGCATTTAAGGCATTTAAATGCTCATTAACAGCTTTATTAGATAGTTTAACTGGTGTCATATAGTGTCCTTTAAATTAGTTACAACGATCTGCATTTATTGTTTCTGTGTTACCATCTTTATCTTTAAATGTAATGCCAATATCCCATAAATGTCCAGTTTCATTAAATTGTTCAAAGTCAAATTTAACAATAACACCTTGATCACCAAATTTGGTAAATACATTATCACCAATAGTAACAGTTCGATGATAATCATGGCCTTCTGTAAAATCCCCCACAATAGCAGCAGAAACACCAACAAACTCAGTGAGTAATTTTTGGTGTTCGATATGTTCAATTTCTTTTTTGAGATTATCAATACGATCATCAAAAGTTTTTATGTAATTTGTATAAGGCATATTTGTCTCTATTTTGTTTAATTGAAACAATTTTAACATTAAGTTATATAGTTTGCAATCAAAAGGTTTAATTGTTGCATTCATATATATATTGACACTCCCCATGCCTAAATCGAGGGGCTTTCTTTTTTAACTATATGGTGAGAGGAAGAAAGGCTCCTTGTTCATGAGGAGCCTTTTAATTAAGAGCTAAGCAGCTCAGTGATGCGGTCAGAAGTTTGTTTCCATTCAGGGAGTTCATCTACTTCTGGTGCCCAAATATCTTCAACAGGAGTCCAGTCAGTATTTGCCATTTGACCACTTTCCATGGGTGCAACAACATCTTTAAAGTGTTGTTCGTTAATTTGATGAGCAGAGTGATAATAGTCGTCACGCTCAATATCTGATTGGTTTTGTTCCATCAAAACAAAGGCCAGTTCAGGATTGCTCATCGGGTCGTTTAGTTTTTCTTGTTCTTGTTTGTCGAAACATTCATTTTTAGACATCATATTGAAAAGCTCCTATATTAAAGAATCATATTCATCATAACAACTTTAAAAATTTAAAGCAATAAATAAAAGGTTATTTTTATATTAAAATGTAATAAAAATAAAGCATTAATATAATGCAAAATCACATTTTTAATCTTTACTTGGAAATATTCTTATGTTATAATAATACTCCACCAGGAGATATATATATGGGCTATACACACTATTGGAAAAACAAAAAAGGATTTGAAACAGAAGAATGGGAAAAGTTACAATCTTTTGCTGAAAAATTATTTGAACTAAGTGGAACATTAATTCAAAAAGAGTATGACGATAGTTCCACTCCAGAAATTGCTGAAAGTGAGATTGTTTTTAATGGCATTGGAGATAATGGTCATGAAACTTGTTGGTTAAAAAAAGGAAATAGTAATTTTGAATTTTGTAAAACAGCTTGTAAGCCTTATGATGAAGTTGTAGTAGCGTTATTGATGGCAGCATCAGATATAGGTGATGGGTTTTCATGGTCATCTGATGGTGATGATTCAGATCATGTTCAGGGATTAACCCTTTACAATAAAGTTTTAGAAAGTGGAGTTTTAGATGATAAAAATGATCGAGATGATACTACTTATTTTGATGAGTTAATGAAGTCAAAACCTAAAGAAAAGTAGTTAAAATAGACCCATTCATCAATTAGAATGGGTCTTCTAAATTATTCAAGTCGAGTCATAACACCTGTTCCAAATTTACCATAACGGAATTCTGCCGTTTTCATATTATCTAATCCTTTAATATGAATTTCGCATTGTGCTACTCTACCTGGCTGACCGACTGCGTAACATCTACAATTATACCAAGGTCTCTTTTTATCTTCCAAATCAATAATAACGGTAACTGTTTCTATTTGACAATAATCCCCATTGACATCTTTAAGTGAATCACTCATTTTACTTTTTACAATTTTTTTATCAATAATGCTTACAAGAGTGTAATTGTCACCTCGGTGCCAATATAGCGCATCAAACTCACCCACTGTAGATCCAGTGAATATTGGCTTATCAACAGATCCATCCAAAGATGACAACCATAACACAAGGGAAAGTAATACACAAAAAGGTAAGAAAAAAATAATAAATTTATTCTTCATTTCAATCGTCTCCAATATTTTTAAAAAGTAACACTATGTTATCATAAAACAAACTAATAACAATTAATTTTTTAAGATAAAAGTATTTTAAAACAAGCACCACCTATCTCATTAAATTCAGAGTTTGGCTCATAAATGATCTGTATTTTTTGACTAGCTCCAAACTCTCTACATAGGGCTAAACCAAAGCCATGCCCATGTCTGCGATTACTATATCCATAAGAAAACAGCTTGTGTTCATCGTCAGGGTCAATTCCTGCTCCATTATCACTTATGTAAAGAGCATTTTCATGAAATTTAATAACGATTTTTGGATCTTCACTGTTTTGTCGTGCAAAATAACTAGCATTGTTTACAATATTATAAATAATCGCACGAAAAACATAAACATTAGCAAAATATTCTAAGTTTTTACAAGAATCGTCAAGAATTATTTTGGTTTGTGAATCCTCATATTTACTTAAACAGTTAATTAGTTCATTGTGATTGATTTTTTGAGAAGTGTACCCATTCATACTGATAAACATTGAAAATATAGTGTTTACTCGATCTAATTCTTTTAATCTGTTTTCTCGAATTGTTTCATCTGAAATTTGTTTAGTGTGATAACGGATGCTATCTAAGATTCCACATAATTCATGCCCACTTGCCAAAGTTGCGAAACCCCTTAACGCAAATTCTTTAAGTGTCGCAAATTGATCTCCTTCAGCAATAAACTCATCTCTTTCTTTTTTATTTTTTTGGATATTTTTTAGATAATTTCTGTGAAAGGAAAGTTCCTTAATTAAATCTTCCTTGCTAGCTTCATTATCTTCCAATAATGTGTCGATAGTGTTAACTCGTCTTGCAATAAACTCATCACTTAAGGTTCTTGAATCTTTCATTTTTTTATACCCAATAATTGCAATTAATGATTAATTATAGCATACAAAAAAACAAGATACTATGAAATAAAATTAAGATTCCAATTCAATAGTTGCAAATAACCCCTTATCCTCAAACTCATCAGTTTCCCTAAAAGATGTGGCTTTATAGGTGCCAACTGGG
>JAYJMJ010284712.1:0-11309 GCA_036873875.1 Laminaria ephemera
GCAGCGCAGGGCAGCGCAGCGCTAGCTCAGCAGCGCAGCGCCGTGCGGTACCGAGCGGTGCCGTGCCCTGCCATCCTAAGCCCGTAATTGCCGACGAATATATTATTTCCTTTCTTTTATGTTCAATTTAATATACAAACAGACCTTACACTTTCGGATAGCTTTTCTCATCACAGCAGTGCGATCAGCATTCGGTGCTTTGTCGTACCTTTTAATGAGCCATGCGCACATCATTGCATGACCAACTAAATACGGCGCTGCCAGCACCGGTTCTTTTGTACTCTACAATCTTTTAATAATAGTAGTTGCCAGCACATGTTCTTTTCTTCTTCCTCGCGCGAGCGTACCGGGCGGCGGCAGCCGCCCGCTGAGCAGCCGCCCGCTGAGCGCAGCCCTTGTAATATTGTACTCTTATGGACTGCTGTACAACTGCCTCTTCTACTGCTGCAACGGTTTAACGTACTCCTGCTGCTGTCGTAGCACTACTGCTGCTTTGTTTCTGCTGTAGGTGTTGTCCCTGTACATACCGCTGTGGCAGTACTATTTCTACATTACAGTAGTGCTGTAGGTGTGGTCCCTGTACATACCGCTGTGGCAGTACTACTAGTTCTACATTTCGGTACTACTGTACGAATGCCCCTACCATACTGTTAATCGCGCGGTACTTGTTGCACTGATATGATCCTTGCTATTAATAGTTCTAGAATTACTACCACTACTTGTACTACTACCCCAACTGACACAATTCTTGCTGCTGTTACTACCAATTCAAAACATATTCTATATATTGCCACGGGAACTGAGGGATACGCCAGCTAACGGAGAATTGCGAACGCGTTTGGGTTAAATTGACACACGACACGTATGAAATACACGTGGAAGTGTGGTGAGCTCAAGCTTATCTTTTTCGCATACCTGACACGGCGGAAGATACAAAATTCACAAGTTGTTCTCTTTGTAGCGCTTTCGAATGAAAGTCCTACCTACTGCTTCTCCTCTTACGATCAAAACAACTTCTACAATTAATAGAAGTATTACAGCAGTATACTACCACTTCTACCACTGCTGCTACTTCTACCACTGACATTGGTTCTAAATCCACAATACACCTACAATTTCTTCTGCTACTGCTAATGCTAATGTTACTGCTACTGCTACTGCTTCTGCAAATAAATGCTAATACTACTACTGCTCCCGCTCCTGCTACTGCTACTGCTACTGCTACTGCTACTGCTACTGCTACTGCTACTGCTACTGCTACTGCTGCTGCTACTACTGATGCTACTACTGCTGCTGCTACTGCTACAGCTGCTGCTACTACTGCCACTACTACTGCTGCAACTACTACTGCCACTGCTGCTACTCCTACTACAACTGTGACTACTACTACCACTGATACTACTGCTACTGCTACTGCCACTCTTACTTCTACTTCATCAAGTAATTTTAACATTATTACCAAGTACTTCATACAATACACCTGCTGGTACACCTAATACTACTACTACTACTACTACTACTACTACTCCTACTACTGCTACAGCTACAACTACAAGTTGCAACTGCAACTACTGCTATCACTTCTCCTATACTGCTCCTACGACAACCATCACTACTGCTACTACAGTACAGGACATTTAATACGAAACAGGGCAATAAGAAAGCAAGGCTGAGATCGACAAAAGAAATAGAATCCGGGAGCTTACAATGAAGTTATTGTGAAAAGCAGCCGTTCTTGAATCGAAAACCCAGCTAGAGACAGGATTTATGCTATTTTAATGTGGGTCCTGTACTGTACAACTCCTGCTACTACCGCTACTACTACTCTACTCCTACGGCCACTACTACTACTACTGCTGCTACTACCACGACTACTACTACTGCTGCTGCTGCTACTATTACTACCACTAATACTACTACTACTTTAAATTATACAGTTAATTTATATTTTACTACTACATATGCTATTCCTATAACTCCTACTGGTACTTCTACTGTTAATGTTACTACTACCAAGGTATTTTGTATTACAGTACCAGTATTACCTATTACTACTTCTACTACTGCTACTAGTACAATTGCTACCACTTCTACTTCTAGACTCTAAATACTACTGGAACAGTAGTACTGCTACTACTACTACTTCTGTATACTACTGCTACTACTAACACTTCTACTACTAGTGCTAGTGCTAGTACTATTACTCCTACTGCTTCTACGACTGCTCCTACTGTTACAGCGACCTGAATATCCTGCACCTGGTACGAGCTATGCCCGAAGGGCTATAGGAATATGAGCGGGGGCTAAACTGTAGGGAATTTCCCGCTGAACTCCAATGGAAGAGGGACAATCTTGGATTTTCAAGATTATGAGGCGGTGTAAAAGAGGCGTCATGCGGCGTCATGGTCTTGGGAAGCTTCTTCCCTTAAATACGTACTTCTACTTGCGGCCGAGGAACGAAAGATAACCCATATGTCATGTATATCACTGACGTGCTTGAATACCACTCGTATCAAATGCCAGTTGCATCCCATTGCATTGTACGGCTTGATCACTCGCTTTGCGCTTGCATGGACATTGGAATTGTCACATCCCGATATTTGGAGTTTCCGTCTTCGAGTACAGGATACAGGGTATTGAGAACCAGAGGACAAGTGACAGCCGCTAATTATGTAATCCTACAACAAACAACACGGACTGGATCCACAAGTGATAGGAATGCCACCCTTGGGCCGTCCATAATAGTACTACCACTGCTACTATCACTGCTGCTACTACTACTACTACTACTACTACTACTACTACTACTACTACTACTGCTTCTACTACCTCTCCTACTAATTCTTCTTCTACTACTACTACTACTAGTATTACTACTGTTACTTTTACTACTGCCACAATTGCTGGTGCTTCTACTAACCTGATCGTGCACCTACATTCTGCGGCACACCAACGAAGAACTGTCGTGTTTCTAGCACCCAATCCGGCCTGACGTGGTTGCGGGGTGAACATGTTTTGCTAATTATGGTATGCGGAATTTATTACCTTACCTTGATCAGCGCGCGACTCTAAATTTCGACGGTTTGCTCTCCTCGTAAGACACCATATTATTCAGCGCCACCAAAAATAGTGTAACATCGGTGAAGACTCGTCGAACCAGCTACGGACTCTTTCTAAGATATAGGCGTTGCAACCGAATATATCTCTGTTTCCGCGTGCCTACATGTTTAGCCGTTCGCCTGGTCTGCCCCATCTTACTGCGGTCGGCCTGTCAACGCCTTCACGGAGGCCCCAATACGCTAGCGTTGCCTTTTCAATATATCGCATCAATATTGTGGACATCTCTTTGGTGCTTAGGTGTCTACAGATATATATGGAGTCGGGGAAGCGACGTACCCTGTCGTTATCGAAGAGATGATCGAGGCCTTGAAACCTTCAAAGGTGCGCCACGTTGCTCGGACGAAGATGAAACAAGCTGCAATCCAGCCCAGTAAAGCCGAAGCTCAGTGGCAGACAGGGAATCAGCGTTGAGGGTGATGGCAGTCGTCAGACCGCAACGGCAACAAGTCCACCAGGCACGTCCGATGATGTCATTAATTATCATGTTTACCCAGTCCCGCCTTCTCACGTTTGGTGGTAAACATAAAATGTTATTAATTGTTGTGTAATATGGTGTTCGCATTCCTTTCGTGACAGGGCGCTCATACGTCGTCTAGGGGGCTGACATATCAACGATAATTGTGACATCAACGTGTCACAGAAGGGATTGAGAAGTAACTTTGTTGGGCGGCACACCAAAGATGTTCAAGTCCTGAATATCGCCGTTGATGGAATACGTGACGAGGTATCCTGTCGTTATGTTGTGAATGCAGAAAGCGAAGTCACTTCGCGGTGATTGCAGCAATGTTAAGGGTTTTTGCTGGCAAAACGCTGCTGCCGCAAGACAATGGTTGACGACGGAGCTCGTAACCACCCGCATGTTAGGTGGACAGGATCCAGTAGAGTATATGTTGAACGTCGCTAGGGTCGTTTACAAACTGGTGATGATGCTAGATGGCAGCAATGGCAGGCCCGGGGTGGACCAACACAAATCGTGCAGAATCTCTAAAGTTGTGCGTTTTTCCATATATATATATATATGTCTATTACTTCCCGCCCAGGCCTCCCTCGCCCCGTGATAGATGAAATGGCACACCACGCCTACGTGACTGATACATGGTACGGTGTACGGCATCGTAGAACATCCCACAAAACTACACGTCACGGCAGCGCAAGGCTTAGGGGGTCTTCACGCTCTCTCTGTAGATCGGCGGTAAACCAGCTGCCGGTGTGTCGGCGCGGTTTGTGAAGGCGTGAGAACATGACGGGGTAAGAGGTTCAAGGGCAACCAGCAACAAAACAGTAGGAGTCAGCATCAGCAGCAGCAGCAGCAGCAACAACAAATCAAGCAGCATCATGAGCGGCGGCCGCAGCAGCAGGCCCTAGTGATAAGGACTGTGCATGTGAAAACAAAAACAAACACGACTGTGAAAAATTGGGAAATCCACAGATTTAGGTCACTCCTGTAGTGGACAGTGTACATTGAACGTATTGAAAATAATGGGATGCCGACAGGACCGCTGCGACGCTCGCTGGCCACACCGCAGTGTCTCGCTGCAAACCGCTCCTGTGGTTGTGCCAAAATCAATGACCAAGGACACGGCAGAAGGGGTATCACGATCTCCACTGCCTGGTATCGGCCGCTTGCGCGAGTGCGCAAGTGGCGATGGACTTCGCGCAGACACGGATTTCCACACCTTTCGTTTGCGCAGCGTAGCATGCAATTCGATGACAGCGGGGGTTATTGTGAAATAAATAAATCACAAGAGCTAAACATTGGAATAAAATAGAGCAGTCACTCAGTTCAGCCCTAAAAGCTACCATAGCCTCTGACCAATTGTGAATTTGTCTCCATCGACGTTCATGCTCTACTAGCCGCATTGCTTCCGCTTCCGATACTGCTCACTGCCACACTTCGAGTCAACCCAACCCTATCGGCTAACCCCAGAAAAAGCAGATGTGCCTGACGTGATATAAGTGGACATACCCAACACAACTTACTCACCACCACCACCACTACCCCTCTACTGCCAATACAACCACCCACCCATCTGCGCACCACCACTACCACTCACCCAGATATGGTGCTGTCGCACGCCAACCCAACCGAACCCGACCCAACCCAACGTTTAACTGACCGCGCCTCTGCTGACCGCGTCGCCAACGGCCACACCACCACCGCCTAAACCGCTAATCGCTGCAGTGGCATTTCGGTAGGCTAGACAAAAAAAAAAAACATCCGCCTGGCATGGTGAGACTTTTTTATCCTTGCCAGTTTAGAAAATTGCGGACGAAGGGGCTGCTGCTTTCCGATGTCGGGCAACATCGACACCTCGACCCTGTAGAAGTCGCTCCTACCACACAGGACGCTAATGTGAGCACGACGTAACATCAACATGAAACAAAAATGAACTTTCAGTTGCATCAAGATCCGTATCGTACGTATAATACGCTCAACCGAATCGGTTCGTCAGAAGACGACTACAGGTGTGCGCACTCACTGATGGAAGCAAGCTTCACCACATTTCCGACATGGACTCTGTCGGGCTCTACGAACATCATGTCCCGTACGGTTGCTTTCGTCAAATATCGCGCTTATGATACACCGTGTCCCACGAAATTAAACGTGTGCTTGGTGAAAGCGCAGCATTTTGATCAGCAGCTTACATTTTGCATCGCTGATGTTAGCACAGTGACAAATGAAGCAAGGGTGCCTCGCACACGCAATATATAGTGTGCGTGGGACGTGAACAAAAAGGGGAAGAGAAGAAGCGAAATGTCGCCAAACTCACAACGTACAACAAAAATGGCAGAAAAAACAACTGCAGCCCCGTGATGTCGCGGACTCGATGTAACCTGCGACGAAACAAGTGTCACGAGTTACAACAAGCTCGTCCGCTCGTGCAGGCCCCAGGTTGTAGTAAATCGAATTTTTACAGGTCTCACAGTCAATGCTACCACGACGAACGCACAGACAACAAATCGAGTAGACGAAGAGACAGACAGACAGACAGACAGACAGAAAAACAGACCAACGCCTATGCGAACCACACAATGGAAGCCCATACGCATCCCGCAATGAACAGGGTTTACTCGCCAACAAAGACAAAAACGAGCTTGATTTTCGCGCTCGTCCTGCCCTCGTTACTAGTAATGTAGAAATGGGGCAAGAGTGCTTCTTACATGCAGCAGGCCGTGTACGTTCGAAGAAAAACAACAGTCCAAATAAATTCCACCGTATCCACAATGCAGAGCACAGCACCAGACCATCACGACCACAGCAGCACGACGACCGCGGCCAACTCACGACGGCGTGCAGCGAAACATGCTCCACGAGTTCATCTAAGCTCGCCCGCTACTGTAGACGCCATACTTGCGGAAATCGGCCACGTGCATGTCTCGTACTTTAAGAAAAATATACTTTTCTTACCAGACAGGCAGTACACCGTCCACAGCAGACAACAAATAGACAGACACACTATTTACTGGAAGCCTGTGCGCACCCCGCAAGGAAGAGATTATTTTGCCATGCAGGGCAAAAACCGGCGTCGGTGTCTCCGCTTTTCATCCTTGCTTCACTCTAAGGAGCTTGTTCAGTCTCGACCTTCAATCCGTCAATATTAACCTTGGTGTGCTTTGCTCAAGTATGCACAATTGGTAGAAGGGGCATAATCACTGACAAGAATGACGTTTCCGCATCTGATAATGGGGACATCAATAATACAACCCTTCACCCCGCCAAGACAGTAAGGGCATCATCAACCTAATCCATCAGCCGGTGAATCTTACCATTGATGTGATCTGCTTAACCTAATCATTCCCCGATAGTAGAGGAATCATCAATCTCAACCTCAACGTTTGCATCGCTGAGAGTAGGCAGATCATGCGTCTCAACCTCCAGCAACCCGTTAATCTCAACCTTCAACCGGTCAATCTGAGCCTTGATGAGCTCTGCCGGCGTTTGCCCCTGCAATACAGGGGTGAAGATCCCCGGCTTCGCCCGACATTCCCGCTTGGTGGATGGCTCGCCGTCGTTATTGCCAAGGCTCCTCTCTTCGACGGGAAGACCAACAGAGTGACGATTGCAGCAACCCAGATCGGCGGGGTTCCTTTTTACGACAGGCAGAGCTCGTGGGCGACGTATACGTTTCACATTCACCATGCCGACCTCAGCTTGTTGGTTGCAGAATAAAGCCCTCTTGCTGCCCTCGGAATTAACGCCGCGTTCAATCGTCCAGGTGCCATGTGAACAGCGCTTGATGTTTGCGTTCACCATGCCGTCCTCAGAATGTAGGTTGCAGAACGACGCTGTCTTGCTGCCCTCGATATTTAAGTTCGGCTGCCTCATGCACGTGTCATAGGAACATGATCTGGTGGAGATGTTCGCCATGCCGTCCTTAGCGTGATGCTTGCAGAACGCCGGCGTCCTGGTGCCCTCGAAGACAAAACCCGGCCGCTCTCTGCAGTCGTCATGTGAACAACACCTCCTGCAGACGTATACCATACCGACATATGCATGTTCTTTGCAGAACTCAGCCTTGGCCCCCTCAACATTGAAACGCGGCAGCTTTATGCAAGAGTTGTGCAGGCAGCATTGTATTTGGGGTACGTTGATCATACCGTCTTCAGCATGTTGCTTGCAGAATAACGCCGTCTTGCTGCTCTCGAAAATATAACTCCGTTGAGTCGTGAAGGTGTCATATGAACAGCGTTTGTTGATTGTGTTCACCATGCCGTCTTCGGCATGTTGCTTGCAGAACACCGCTGTCTTGCTGCCCTCGACACCGAACTTCGGTTGCCTCGTGCAGGTGTCGTACGAACACGATTTGACGAAGACATTCACCGCGCCGTTATCAGCATGTTGCTTGCAGAACGCCGACGTCCTGGTACCCTCGAAGAAAAAGTGCGGCCGCTCCTTACATGTGCCTTGTGAACAACGCCTGGTGTAGACGTCCACCATGCCGACATCCGAATGTTGTTTGCAGAACCCCGCCTTGGCCCCCTCAACATTGAAGCGCGACAACTTCATGCAAGAGTCGTGCAGGCAGCACTGTCTCAGGCGGCGTATGTAGATCATACCGTCCTTGACATGTTCCTTGCAGCGTAAAGCCGTCTGGCTGCTGTTGAAGTTAAAGCGCGGTTCATTTGGGCAGGTGTCATGTGAACAGCGCTTGCTAGTGACGTTCACCATGCCGTTCTCAGTATGTTGTTTGCAGAACGCCAGCTTCTTGCTTCCCTCCACATTGAAGTTCGGTTGCCTCGTGCAGGTGTCACAAGGACAACATTTGGTGGAGTACTTCACCATGCCTTGCTTAGCATGTTGCATGCAGAACGCTGGTGTATTGCTGCCCACAATGCAAAACCAGGGTCTCGCCTTACAGTTGTCATGCGAACAACGCCTGGTGTAGACGTCCACCATACCGACATCAGCATGTTGTCTGGAGAACTGCGGTGTCTTGGGGCCCTCCAAGGCAAATAACGGTAGCCGCTTGCAGGTCTCTCGTGAACAACGCCTGGTGCATACGTGCACCATGCCATACTCGGCATGTTGCTTGCAGAATAACGCCGGCCTGCTGCCCTCGAAATTAAAGCTCGGTGCAGTTGTGCAGATATCAAGTGAACAGCGCTTGCGTTTGACGTTTTCCAATAACGCCTGACATGCAGTCCCCTGCATGCTGCTCGCAAAACGACGGCGCAGCTTGGCCCTCGAAAATGGCGATCGGTATATTTTTGCAGTTTGTACGAAGGCAGGCCCTTCGGCGCAGGGACACCATGCCTTCCAGGGCATGTTGCTTACAGAAGGCCCGAGTCTTGCTTCCCGCGAAATGAAAGCCCGGACGTATCGTGCAGCCGTCATAACGCCAGCGCTTGTCGCAAACGTTCACCAAGCCGTCCCCAGCATGTTGCTTGCAGAAAACCCCTGCCTTACTGCCCGCGACATTATAGGTCGCTTGCGTCGTGCAGGTGTCATATGAACAGCGGTTCTTCATTACGTTAACCATGCCGTCCTTTGCATGTTTGTTGCAGGACGCCGCCCCCATGGCGCCCTCGACGTTGAAGCTCGGTTGCCTCGTGAAGGGGGCATGAGAGCAACGCCTGTGGAAAATACGCACCATGCCATCCGCAGCATGTTGCTCGCAGTACGCTGCCCACAATTTCGTACCCTTGAAGTTAAACGTCGGCATCTCTAAACACTTCTCGTAGTGGCAACACCGCATTTTCTCATGCACGGTTTGCGAACGAAATCCCCCGGGGTTTCCAGAAGCATAGGTGACAACAGATGGGATGAGTTTCAGCTGACCTCTGCACACCTGTAGTTTCGTAAGGCCGGAAGGATGAATTAATCCAACAGTCAAATCAAGACGTGTAGTAAAATCGGGTAGCACGTGTTGTTTATAAGGCTTCTCAATGGAGGAGCTGGAGGAGCTCTATGCATCACCCGACAGACGGCTTTGAGAAAAACTAAGATAAAGCCGATACCTATTCTCACGGAGTACGTGCCTAACCAAACTTGCATAGGATGCAAAGAGTTTGGGAAGCTCCTCATTTGCGGAGCCCAGTCAGTGAGAAACGGTTGGCCTCAAAACAGAAGCCTCTACCATATCACATCTGGGAACAAAAATATTCGCCAAGGCCCGGTGCTGCTTGTGATGCAATCACTTTTCATTGACAACATCGGTCCGTGATCGCAAGAGAGGCAGCTTGTTTTGTACCAATCGAAATGAAATGAACAAAAGGAAAGTTGGATAGAACAGACTATCGGATTGTTCTACCCGGTGTTTGCCACACTCCTGTACGGAGGGAGGGCACGACTGGCGAGGGTCGATTTCTGAAGCATCGAGGGGTCAGTGTTGAGACGTAGTGTCAGAGGTGGCGTCTAGTGGACTAGTTTCCGAAATGTGGGGTTAACCTTCGACACATAGGAGTTAAGTTTCGAAAGATAGCGCCCGAGGACAACTTACTCTCGATTGATACCGCTGTACTAGTGCGACGACGCCGAAGGATGACGGAAAAGCAACGAAAAGCAAAAGAAGGAGAAATTTCAGTACCAGGTACCACACAAGGCACAGCAAGGAAAGGCAAAGGAAATCGGAATAAACGAGACGAATGGAACCAGGTGACGACAAAAATATGAGGCTAACCAGCTCGTTGTAGGGGGGACAGTCCCAAACAACATGATATCTGCTTAGCCTGAGCAAAACGTCGAGTATGCTGCACCCCGTACTATTGTTGGGGCGAGCGTAGACCTCTCTTGGCAGTTGTCGTTACGGCCTCGCCTCATTTTCATGTTAGGCATCACCATCACACTGCTGTACCTACAACCCGCGATCGTCTCGGGCGTAAAATACGGGGCACCCACTAAATATACGGAAATATGAAAGGCAGGGTGAGGTTTATTGGGATATATGAAATTCATATGGCGTTGCACTGAAGTCGGTGTAGAATGCATTATATCCCAAATGAGAATCCAGCCTGGGTCGATACGTCTGTTGATATATTATTTGACCAATCCTACTGGACGCGGAGTCCGCGGCACGGATTAGTCTGCCTCGATAAAGCCCCTATTGTACGATACGGCACAGGACACCTATCATCGTAAGAAACAGAAAAGCTGGTCTAGGCTGGATTTCATATTTGAGAATGGGTGCGTTTAAAATTAACTTCATGGTAACATCTCCCGATTTTCATATCTCCGCATAAATATCAGCCTGGCGTGCTTGATGCTCGCTTTCTTTGTGGTGCAGAGTGGGTGTCCTGTACTTCTCGTACAGCAGTACTGTAGCGGTCGAGTAGTGCCGGTTGACCGATATAGAGCCTAGGAAATAACTACAGCTGTGAGATCGAGGATTTCGTCGAAACTCATCTTTGCAAGCTGTGTGTGACACTTCGATCGCGCGTGATACGGGATGTGTATGTCCTCTTGAAGGATTGTAGGTCGGCGACTCCTCTTAGTACTAGTTAGCACCAGGGTCAACAGCAGTGTGATACGATAACGGCGGTCAAATAAAGCTGTGCACGGAAGCTATAAATTTCTTAGGGGGACAAGGTCTGACGGCTATGGAACGCAAACCCGACTGCTGTGGAGCGCGCCAGCTTTATATATATATATATATATATGCAGTCTTACTACCGGTTGAGGGGACGGCGGGGGGGGGGGGGGGTAGTGTTTGGTTGGCATATCGAATAGGGCTGCTGCACGTATGGTGTTG
>JAYJMJ010284724.1:0-11308 GCA_036873875.1 Laminaria ephemera
CCCCCCCCCCCCCCCACCTACGGTCGTCTGCGGCAGTCTATACCATCCAACAAAGATTTGGAGTGGAAGATGTACGATGTATCTGATTCAGTGATGCGTGCGATCAGTTGAACTATTTAGTAGTGAATTGCCGGAATGTTGTCGCGAAAAGCGCGAGTCGAGCGAGTTCTTTGGTTTCACTATACGCAACGGGTAACCCACATTCGACCGCAGTGTTCTGCGAGTCCTCCGCGTTACACTCGCGGTGTTAAATTTCAGTCTTGGAAGTCGGTGGGACATGATGATTTCGTGTATAAGAACGTGAGGAGTTATATACCCCACTCAAAAACCGCTTGTGAGAAAAATGAAAATGCATGCTGATGAACAATCCCATGGACTAAGGGTACACAACGTCATATTGGATAACAACATTGACGTTCCGAGAATTTCGGGTTAAGGAGCCCCTTCCATTCAGAAACCATTTCAGCAAAACTCAAGTGCTACGCATATCGTAGCACGCCTCATAAATGTCACACGCGTAGCCATCCGCCCTTCAACATGGTGCACAACGTGTCACGTTACATACGTCGACCTGAGGTTGGGCCCCTGTATCTCTGTTGTACCCTCCCCTTAGTTTCTACGGAAAGGCGGCCTTCAGTGACAACACTTCTTGGGAAAACGGTGGAGCTGTCCTGAACTCAGGCGGATCAATGACGTGAGTTCACCGGGATGAAATTGACGTGCATGTCGCGAATATATTTTGGCGCGACACGCATGTACAGTAGTAGCAATTTCCGTCCTTTGTCTTCCAGTGTAGACGCGTACTATGGTAGAGGTAGCGAGGTAGCACTTTAGGCAAACGTATTTCTGACTGACTGGGCAACGCAATGATTTTGCAGTGCCGTTTGTTCTTCTCTATTCCATTTGTTCTAGACTTACGCCGTGAGGGTTTTCACCTGGTCAAACTTTCGATTTTTTCTCTCCGTCAGGCTTTGGGTGGTGTATGGAGCGCTTCAAGTGAGGACCCCCAGAAATAAATCCTACCCCTCTACCGTGACATGCGCCTGTCAAGGAAACTGTGTCTCGATCGTAGTGTTGCCTTTGCCGTTGCATGTGGAATAGACTGGTGGCAGCTTGTATTTGACACCAATGCAGGCGGCACTGCATGGAGTACTGCTGGAAACCGCAGCGGGTATCCATTCGAATATCTATGCCATTCAATAATACAATCATGGTTTCATCCGACCCCCGGGTCAAGTATACCGTCCCCTGACATGCATGTTCTTTGCGAATTCGTTGCTCTTTCTACTCCTACGTGACCCGCGAACTCGTTTGTTTTATGTCGCTGTCCTAGCTTCCGACGCGCTGTGCAATTCAACGACAATGATGCTGCGAACTTCGGTGGTGGCATCGCTCTGGAGGGTGGCGACGTCACGTGGGTCCCGTGAAACGTGCATGTTGGTGTAAACGTAGTTTTCGAATTACTTTTGATTGCGGAGAGTGTCGTGCTGTTCATCGGCAGAGAGATACTGTATTGGAGGGGGCCCACCTTTTGTTGGGTAAGGGGTGTGTCACGTTTCATCGTTTGTCGCGGACCATGTTGATGCCTCCGTTGCGGTGGTGGCATTTTGTATAGCTCTACTGTAGAGGGAGTGATATATTTATCTATGCCATGCGTGTTAAACACGTTTTAGTGAGAGCCGCAAGTTCGGATTACTCACTCCCGCCGTCTCTTCGCTCTAGGAGACGAAGGCGGTTTCCTTCGTACTACACACAATCCTTGGAATGAATGTTCGACAACGTCTAGCAAACTGTATGGTGTTGGCATACCTGATATAGGTTTCGTACAAACTACGCCGCGGGTACACGCATCTCGCCTTACTCATCAGCGACAAACACATACACCCGAGGTCAACGAGTTGGCAATTTGTTCGTCGTGTTTGGCCGACATATCAGGTTCAGGAAGGCGGTGAAGTTCAGCGGAAACAGTGCATATTCGGGTGGCGCCTTTGCTGTCCTATCCAAGTGAGTTCTTCAATATGGAAGTATCAATCTGTTTTAGATTTTCAAAGCGGCGCATGAAAATATGTTGGAGTTATGTGCTGAACGGCGAGCGGGCCCACTTTCGTGTTCGACCGTGTGTTAACCCATCCGGGGCTTCAAAGGAAAAACACGTCCAAAACAGGGACAGAATACAGTATCGGCCTCACGAAGCAGCCCGGGCCGCAGATGTAGGAGGTGTCTCCGAATTGAGACGTGAGGAGCCCTACGTCACATTGCGCAATAAGATGACGCATGTACTGCTGCGCGCCTGTCGTGCACGCTTGAGAATATCGCAGTTCTCGTTGTTTCGGACGATATAAATGGGCCCAAAACTGATGAGCATGCGCATGGTTTTTCGCAGCATCAATCTCCGCCAACGATTTGCTGCCAGCAAGGACACGGTATATATATACCGTGGGTACCCAGGTTAAAGAGTGCCCTAGATGATAGCATTAACGGCATAAAGACGGTCTAATCGGCTTGTCACGACTTGTGACGACTATATACCAAAGCCTATACGATATCTAATCTTAGATAGGAGCGGTTCGGATATACGAGTCGGTCACATTTCGGTGTCACGGTGCGCTCTTAAACCCGGATACCTTCTGTATAAGGTAAAACATTATTTTTGACTCTCGTGGCTTTCTCGTTGGTCGTGCTCTCCGTGTTGTGCGCAGTGGGCGTTCTGACTTCGGCAAGCTCACCTTCGAGAAGCCGTCAAGGGTTAGGTTCGAGGACAACAGCGTGGTAAGTTCGTCCGTTGTACGACTGGGCGTTTCGTGTCGCGTGTATTCCGCCGTGGTGCAGTAATTTTTTGTTGTCCGTTAGGGATCCTCAATGCAGACGCATGTTACTACAGAAGTGAACCTCATTCCTGTCCGAAGATCCTCACTTCAAGAGCTCCGTTCCTCACAAAAACCTCGACCTTGACAACCATTGTTAGTTAAATATCGATGGACAATCCCAAGGGCGCTAGAGGCACAACTATTATAGTACGAAACACAAACGGCGTTCCAAAAAATACTACG
Source organism: Laminaria ephemera (assembly GCA_036873875.1). Classification (NCBI taxonomy): domain Eukaryota; class Phaeophyceae; order Laminariales; family Laminariaceae; genus Laminaria; species Laminaria ephemera. The sequence continues at coordinate 3,051 of JAYJMJ010284724.1, forward strand.
TAGTTGATCAGTTGAGAAACCCACCATACACAAACCCGTCAAGCCCAAAACCTGCTATCTCTACCGTTGCATGCAACTTCGAGTCAACCCGATATTGCACCTTCCTATACTCATCTACTATCGTCTAGGGTTTCGCGCATGCCTTTAAGGTTACATCCCTGTCATGTAGTACTTTGTATATCATGCCGCGTTTATCGTATGCTTCCTGCGCGTGCGGCGGAAGGCTGTCCAATGTTATGCGCTCTTTTTGTGTCCGCACGGCGTGAGACGTGTTTTCACCTAAGGTCGAGGCTACGGTACAGGGTCGGAACACCCATTTTCACTGCCGAGCTGAAGCCACTTGCGCGAATGGATGTACCTCCACCAACACGGGACATAATATCGATTTTGTTGGTGCAGAGGAACAGTGGTTCGGCGGTGCATATTGCGAAACAGAAAATCATCAAAGGCCACACCACGCGAGTGGCTCAGAACAGCCGCGAAACTATTGCTTCAATGTAACCGCACTACCGTAGCCTTAGTCCCCAACATTCCCCCAACAAACTTTCTTTGCCCACAAGCACTCTTCGTTCTGCTACAACGTTTGTTATTCATTCCCGTACAGGACGACGACGGCAACTGTACCGTGGGCGAAGTTGAGGAGGGAAGCACACTCATTGGCTACCCCGATGACGACGTCTGTGTCGAAGCCACGTGATTCGCCGTTAGCAACACTTCGGGTGGGGTGTGTTCGGGATGCGCCTTGTTCGTCTTCGACTTCTCACCGGCGACCTCTGTCCGATTTCGTCAAACCATCTACATGTCGGAATCATGCATGTAGAGGCTTTACTTGTGTGAAATCAGATGCAGAAGTGGTATTGTCGGGACTCGCGTACGTATCCTAGTGTTCCGTGCCGGCAACGTCTGAACTATTAGGTCGAGCCATCCCCATTTTTCAATAATTCGTTTGGAAGCCCTATCTGTGTGTCAGGAAGTGCAGAGGTGGCATTTCGGGATGCGTACGTGCACGCTAGATTTTCGTGAGCAGGAAACTTGCCACCTATATGACGAGGCCACTATTTGGTCACGCAATCTCCATGTTGGAACGATGCGCGTCGAGGCTCTCTCTCTGTGAAAATAGAGGCACATGTGCAAATTTCGGGACGCATTTCATGCGTCTTGGAGTTTCTTGCTGACAACCTGTGACCTGTTTAGTCCAGCCATCTCCATCTAGGAATAGGGTGCGTAGAGGGTCTGCATCCTTCAAAGGAGATGCAGAGGCGGTATTTCCAGGCTTTACATATTTGCATGTTTCATGTTTGAGTTTCGCGCCGGTAACTTGTGGCCTACCATCTATTTGGGCAAGCCATCTCCATTTTGGAATATTGGGCGTAGACGCTCTATTTGTGAGAAAATGGATGCCAAGGTGACGTTTTCAGACGGACCTTGTGCATCTAGGCGCTTGGTGTGCCGGCAACTTGTGCCCTATCTGGTCGAGCCATGTCCATGGTGGAATGATGGGCGTCGACGCTTTCTCTCTGAGAAAAGGGATATAGATGTACTATTTTCATGACGTATCCCATGCATCTTTGGGTATCTTGCTGATAACCTACGGCTATGTTTAGTGAAGCCATCCCCATGTTGGAATGGTGTGCTTAGAGATTCTCTCTCTGTGAAAGAAGATGCAGACACAGGATTTCTGGGGTACACATCATTTACATATGCCATTATTGAGTTCGGTGCCAGCAACTTGTGGCCTATTTGGTGAAGCCATCTCCATGTCGGAATCATGCACGTTGAGGCGTTATATGTGAGAAAACAGATGCAGAAGTGGTATTGTCGGGAATCGCGTACGCATCCTCGAGTTCCGTGCCGGCAACGTGTGAACTATTTGATCGACCCGTCTCCATTTTTGAATAATGTGTTTGGAGGCTCTGTCTATGTGTCAGGAAATGCAGAGGTGGCATTTCGGGTTGCACACGTGCACGTTAGATTTTCGTGAGCAGGAAACTTGCCGCCTATTTGACGAAGCCACTATTTGGTCAAGCAATCTCCATGCTGGAACGATGCGCGTCGAGGCTCTCTCTCTGTGAAAAGGGAGGAAAATGTGCAAATTTCGGGACGCATCTCATGCGCCTTTGAGTTCTTTCTGATAACCTGTGACCTGTTTCGTGAAACCATCTCCATCTCGAAATAGGGTGCGTAGAGTCTCTGCGTCCTTAAAAGGAGACGCCGAGGCGATATTTTCAATCTTCACATATTTGCATGTTTCATATTTGAGTTTCGCGCCGGTAACGTGTGGCCTACCATCTATTTGGTCAAGCCATCTCCATTTTGGAATATTGGGCGTAGACGCTATATTTGTGTGAAAATGGATGCCAAGGTGACGTTTTCAAGCGGACCTTGTGCATCTAGGCGTTTAGTGTGCCGGCAACTTGTGCCCTATCTGGTCGAGCCATGTCCATGGTGGAATGATGGGCGTAGACGCATTCTCTCTGTTAAAAGGGATGTTTTATGCACTATTTTTCTGACGTGTCCCATGCATCGTTGGGTATCTTGCTGATAACCTACGGCTATGTTTAGTGAAGCCACCCCATGTTGAAATGGTGTGCATGGCGATTTTCTCTCTGTGAAAGAAGATGGAGACGCAGCATTTCTGGGGTAGACCACATTTGCATATGCCATTATTGAGTTCGGTGCCAGCAACTTGTGGCCTATTTGGTAAAGCCATCTCCATGTCGGAACAGTGCACGTAGAGGCTCTATATGTGAGAAAACAGATGCAGAAGTGGTATTGTCGGGACTCGCGTACGCATCCTTGTGTTCCGTGACGGCAACGTGTGAACTATTAGATCGAGCCATCTCCATTTTTGAATATTGCGTTTGGAGGCTCTATACGAGCTGGGCCGGCCAAGAAGCCCATAATCCGTCAGTCGGGCATATCGTTTGAACAACAGCGACCCACTGCTAACTGAGCATATCCAAACGCAATGCAGAGGTGGCATATCGGGATGCACACGTGCACGCTAGATTTTCGTGAGCAGGAAACTTGCCGCCTATTTGAAGAAGCCACTATTTTGTCAAGCAATCTCCATGTTGGAACGATGCGCGTCGAAGCTCTCTCTCTCTGTGAAAAGGGAGGCAAATGTGCAAATTTCGGGACGCATTTCATGCGCCTTTGAGTTTCTTGCTGATAACCTGTGACCTGTTTGGTGAAACCATCTCCATCTAGGAATAGGGTGCGTAGAGTGTCTGCATCCTTAGAAGGAGATGCAGAGGCGGTGATTCCAGGCTTCACATATTTGCATGTTTCATGTTTGAGTTTCGCGCCGGTAACGTGTGGCCTACCAGCTATTTGGTCAAGCCATCTCCATTTTGGAATATTGGGCGTAGACGCTCTATTTGTGTGAAAATGTATGCCGAGGTGACGTTTTCAGACGGACCTTGTGTATCTAGGTGTTTCGTGTGCCGGCAACTTGTGCCCTATCTGGTCGAGCCATGTCCATGGTGGAGAGATGGGTGTCGACGCTTTCTCTCTGTGAAAAGGGATATAGATGTACTATGTTCCTGACGTATCCGACGCATATTTGGGTATCTTGCTGATAACTTACGGCTATGTTTAGTGAAGCCATCACCATTTTGGAATGGTGTACGTAGAGATTCTCTCTCTGTGAAAGAAGATGCAGACGCGGCATTTCTGGGGTATGCAGCATTTGCATATGTCATTATTGAGTTCGGTGCCAGCAACTTGTGGCCTATTTGGTGAAGCCATCTCCATGTCGGAATCATGCACGTAAGGGCTATATTTGTATGAAAACAGATGCATATGTGTCGTTTCTAGGGCAGTGAAGCACGCTGGTTGGTTAACCCGATGACGTCGTCTGTGTCGAAGCCACGTGATTCACCGTTAGATATAAATGGCTATTTGCAGTGAAGCCATCCCCATGTTGGAATGGTGTGCGTGGAGATTCTCTGTGAAAGAAGATGCAGACGAGGTGTTTCTAGGGGACACAACATTTGCATTTGTCATTATTGAGTTCGGTGCCAGCAACTTGTGGCCTGTTTGGTAAAGCCATCTCCATGTTGGAATATGTGTCCGCAGATACTCTTTTTGTGTGAAAACAGATGCCAAGGTGTGTTATCCAGAGAATTATTCGGGAAGAATCCCGCTGGAATTATCCCGCTGAATATCAGCGGCCTTCGCCCAAGTGGAGGTTTATTCTTCCCCAAACGGGATGTGACAGACAGCCACAACAATGCGCATCGTATGCCATAGCCCCTGTTGCTCGCGGAACTCTACATCTCTCTTGCCCACGGTGTGCTGTGCCACTCAAAATAAAATCAAGTTGTGCCCCGAATATAGCTGACGCCTCAGCTATCAGGTATAACTAGGGATTAAAACCAGCCGCTCCTCCCCAATGGGGGAGCGGCCATCATTTGGGTGTAACATATCGTCCCAAAAAATTACGACACATATGAGATGCAGGAACAGGATCTACGAAACGGCGCAGAGTACAACAGCAGTAGCCTACGATAGGGCTAAAGGCTACCGGTGGTTACGATTGTAATTCCGTATTTTCTGAACTCAAAGGGTAGTTTGATGCCTCATATATGTGTTATCTTTGTAACTCTGTCTTTTCGCGATACGATTCGCGTAAATCACCAAACAGCATATTGTGGACCTCCAATAGACGAATATTCGCTGAAAGTACCATTTCGGCGGGCTCACAGCAGGAACACAAGCAAATGAACACCAAAATGCTCAAAAGCACGTACGCGGCAACGAAACCTTTAATACGAGTTCGCCGTATTTGGTGCCTGGTAACTTTGTTTGAAAGCCATGCACATCATCGACCATAGTTATCTCTCGGGCGACACTCGTGCTCATCATGTATGTACGGAGTTACAGCGGGTGGAAAAAAAGACACCTCAGGCCAAAATTACTCTTTGGTATTTATAGTCAAATTGGGTACCCGTGGCGGAACATCTCGCACTCAGGGCGTGTCTTAACTACTTTCGATCTCGTTGGAACGGTTAGAATGGAACGATAATATTCGCCGTCGTTGGTTCCGTTCCAATCTGTTTGTGTACAAAGTGAACTGGTGAATTCTGAGCAACCGACCCGAACAGATAATAGCCCGAATGACGTGTGCGGCGGAACCGTGCAGCTCGACTCTGGGGCAGGGGTGCCGTCTGAGCAGCGAGTGCTCTTGACACAGAGAATGGCTTCACACGCAAACATAACGCAAGGCAACCCTCAGAGCAAGCGGTGGACCCCATCGAAGTGGTACCCTCGGGAAGGATCTACAAGTATTCTGATATCGCCGTCGCGGCTCGCCGAGGCGTCTTAAAGATTCTAAGAGCATCGGTTCCACACTTTTGCCAGAAGTATATCGCCACGGTCTCGTTCTCCACCGCGTGTTTTCCATCGTGAGCCTCACCTAGCAAGGCCATGGCCGTATGGCGTGCCTTCTGCCGCGGGCGAGCCCTATGGCGTCCACATATGTTCCGTCCCGTGCTGATTATGCCGTCCCATGTACATCCATACCCCCCTGGGCCTCCAGCAAATATCGCAACTAATCAACAGCCGAAAAATATCGTTCCTGGGCCATTCGGTTCTGACGCACAAGAAAAACTACTCTGGCACTGTTTTGTAAACCTTTTACCAAAAATGGGTCAAGGTGGGAATGCTAGAAATCTACCTGGTATTCGATTTGACAATCAATCAGCAGCAATTCTTGGGGAAAATATTTTTCCGTTCCAAGTTCGTACCGTTTCACTGCATGTTTTGGGATAGCTAAGACAAACCCTTATGCAGATCTACAGTAATTGTCAAGCACCATTCTCGCGGGCGATTGATAAAAATACATATTCCGAGATGTGCCCTGAACGTCAGCGGTAGCAGGGTCAACGTTCAGTGGGGAGAATACAAGTATACCTATCGTACTCGGCTCCCTGCGTTAGTGCCGCCGCATCTTTCTTTAAAGAAAAGGGGACCCATACCGGGAGCATCAAGTATCCACCCAAAGAAAATTTTGTGCGCCCATGCAAGTTGCTATGTGTCTCATTGGCTGCAGGAACAGGTATCCAGCTCTTGCTTACTTGGCGACCAGCGCACAAATGATGAGCATCTCCTCGACTCCGAGCGGGCTACGTGACCAAAGTCGGCACTAAGCTGGATCTGTAGCGCTCTTGCTGTAGAGGTTGTGCACAGACAGGTCCATATACCAGTTGTTCCCAAAATAATAGTACCGGTTTGGTATCATCCTTTAGATTAAACGGTCGTTATACCAGCGGGCCCGACGCTGGAGACTGACATCAAAGGAGGCCATGATCGACCGACCCCGCCACGGTCTTTCGTTCGTCCGCACAAGTGCCGTGGGTGACGACGACAAATGCAAACGTGTGCCGTTGTTTATGTTGCTTGCCATGCCCTAGATCACTGTCCAGCCAGGTGCGCTATACATATATCGCACTAAATCCTGTGTAACCGTCAAAAGATCCAAAATCAGGTTTAGTAATTGTTTGTTTTTTTGTAGATAGATAATATCTAAATACAAACACACTTACGTCTGGAGTGGTCGCTAGCACTGGCCCAGGCAGGCTGGCCTAATTACACGTTTTAGCACGGCTAGCCCATGTGGGCTGGCCCTCTAGCGCCAGGAGCTGACAGCAGGTGAAGTTCCACAACACGACTAGCCCGCAGCAGGCGGGCATCTTGCGTCGGCATCTCAGGTGATGTACCCACGACACGACTAGCGCGTACTTCGTCAGCAATCATCCGTCATCACTGACAGCTGTGACAGCTGTGTGCGCCACCAAACATACGTATCAACAGGTGTTACGTACAGAAAGATCACATATTTCCTTTCTAAACTCGACATGAGGATAGAGCAAGACAGCACCACAGGAAGAGAAGAATACAGGGGCTAGGCGAAAGGTCCTGCTGTGCTCCGCCTGCTGCTGCTGTTCTGCTGCTGTATTGTCTCTGTAGCTGGGTGCTTCTTTTCTGTGTGCGTGTTATTTTTGTGCTGGTGTTTTACCAGTATACTCGTACTCTACAATAGGGCCCCCTCTATAGTGCTGGCCGAGTATAGCTGGTTGCGCGCTACGATAGTGCCTGTGAAATCACTTGGCGAAGATGGGAGCAACAAGTATTGGCAGAAGGCGGAATAGTCCCGGTTCCCGCTATAGTGCCGGTGTATGCCAGCCGAATGCTTCCTTTCGAACCTCGATATTCTCAGGATGACAAGCATTCGGGGGAAAGGCGATTTGTACTGCTCTGCTCTGCCTGCCTGCTGCTGCTACTGATCTGCTGCTGTAGTCTCTGTAGCCGTGCTGCTTTTCAGCAAATCGCTGTGTGTTTGGGTCTGTGTTAATTGTGATTGGTGTGTACGGCTGCATCCGTTCTGTTCTATCTATACGGCTCCAGGTACATACAACAGTCGTCGCGATCCCGTGTGCTGCGGCGCCTGGCAGACGACGATAACCGCACTAAATCCGGACCCCGCAATATACCAGGATGGTGCAGTACAGTACTACCCTACAGGACGAGCAAGGTAGTGACAAACGATTAAAAAAACTAGACTACCGCACTAAAGGGTACCGCACCAACGCGGGACACGACTGTATGTATGGTACGATACGTAATATTTGTCAATGTTGCAGAGTAGTGACGGTTGTATAGTGCCTGTGATATCGCTTGGCACATATGGAAACAACAAGTCTTCATAGTGGCAGTACGCGGAGTAGTGCTAGTTGCCGCTATAGTGTCGGTATGTGCCAGCCGAATCCTTCCTTTCGAACCTCGACCTACACAGGAAGACAAGAATTCGACCAAATGTTAGTTGGTATTATTTGTCAAACTGTTTGGCCGTATCATACAAAATTCAAGAGCTGGTCGTTATTATTTGTGCTTCTTTTTCGTTTCGTTTGGAGCTGTCATGACTACTGTTTTTGATCTAGGCAGGCTGCCTTTTTTGCTGTTGTACGTACGTACGTACGTCCATAGACGCACGTAGTTGTGCGGTATGATAGTTATAATTGGAGTACGTTCCCGCTCCACCGGCGAAAACGAGATCAGTGTTTTACTCGTAGCTTTTTATCTTTTCGGCACTGCTGCTTCGCTTAGAGTTCTTTTCAGCAAAGCGCTGTGTGTGTGGGTGTGTGTTTGTTGTGATAGGTGTTTATGGGTGTAGTCGTACTTGTCGGATGTACTCGTACATTGTCTGATGCGTGTAACCGTCAATGATCTACGGATCATAGTTCGGGTAGTTTAGG
>JAYJMJ010284734.1:0-11307 GCA_036873875.1 Laminaria ephemera
AGGGGCGTGTTGGGGGGGGTCCTCCAATATGGGGCAAGGGGGCAACAGGGGGGGGGGGTAAGGGACAAGTCTCTCGTTCTCATGGCAAAGGGGTGTCTTGTGGCAACGGGAACGGGGCACCCACCTTGTTGCAGGGGGGTTTTCCACCTTGTTGCAGGGAGGTCTTCCACCTTCTGGCAAGGGTACGGGTCCCCCTCCTCGTAGCAAGGGTGCATGTCCCGCTTCTTAAATCGAAAAGAGGGAGTTCTCCATTTTAAGGCTTGACGCGATGTCCTCGTTCTTGTAGAAATGGGGGGGGAGGGTCCCCCACCTTGTGGCAAAAGGGGAGGCCCTCCTCTCTGTGCCAAAGGGGGGTGTCCCCCAACCTCGTGTCACGCCCCCCCCCTGTGTCAAGTGGGTGAGTCTTCGCCCGTTGTGGCAAGGCGGAAGGGGCCTGTCCGGTCGTGTATCCATACCTGTTTAGACGTTTCAATGTCACAACTCCACGTTGCGTTTCTTTCGACGAACCAAGCACACGTGAGTGCAGTGGTGACTTAATGCGTAGTGCAATATATTCCACGTAAGACGGTATTGCTGTCTCTAGGGACTAGGAAAGCAAGATGCTTGTAAGTTTGGTCAACGTGTGTGCGTTGGTGGATGGGTGACGGTGGTTGTTGTTAATATGCCGTTGTTGTTGTTGTATGTTGTGGTCCACTCTTGGTACGATAGGGGTAGCACTTTCTGGCTACGTTATCAGTATTGTTATCCATATTATTTTGTTTAGCTGCATTGTTTTCTGTATGACGGCGGACGCATGCTAAGGTAGAGGCGCACCATACCTTTTCTGAGGCTGCTCATTTGAGGAGTTCTCTACTCCGCCCGAACTCAAAATTTGATAAAGAATGAAAGTACAATGCAATAACCAAACCCATGGCGTAGGTGCACAGCGAATTTGTCATGCAAAGCAATAACGACAATCTGACTCGTTTAGGTCGAGAAACCCCGTCATTCAGATACTACTTTGACCAAGAAATGCTACTGCTATCGTAGCACGCGTCGGCGCTTCTTCACGCAGCCTCGTCGGAATGTCATTATTGGTTTCCGTTACATATTGTTGTATACCTAGGCCATGGGGTGGTTCGCCCTGTTGAACTTTTCTTTTTTCTCAACGTTTGTGTTTGGGCGAGGCATATAACTCCTGAAGCGAGGATCCGCTTCAACATTATTTACACCCCTACCGTAGAACGGATGTTGTTGTTGTTGTTGTTGTTGTTGTTGTTGTTGCTGTTGCTGCCGTTGGCGTTTGTTTTGAGATATGTGCCAGGTAGTAAATACAGTCTGCTTCGATCCTATAAATACCTCACCCGCAACGAGCTGCCGTACACGGCCTGTGCATTCTGCAAGCACGAGTCACCTTGAGTATTCACCCGTGTTGGCCCCAAGGTGAAAGCCCTAGACCACGCAAACATAGTCTGGCGAGTCGTTTCCCCGTACAAGGTGCTCGCAGCAATCATGAGACTAGTGCTTCGATAGAGGTACCTTTTTTTAGTTGAAACAATCGTTGTATGACTGGGCACCTTAACCCAAAATTGTCGGAAATTCAAATTAATTTTTATGCAGGATTTTTCGTTGCGTACTTAGGCCATGGGATTGTGCATCGGGTAGTATATTTTTCCCTAGCTCAGGTTTTGGGAGAGGTACAAGGCTCCTGAAGTGAGGAGCCTCATAAAAGCATTGGTGCACCTCTGCTGCTACATGCGTCAAGAAGTGGTAATGTATACAATTTATAGTCGTTTTGGAACCACACCCACGTTTTTGAGACAAACTACTTGGATTTAGTGTCGGCTAAGGTTTGCAGTTCTAAAAGAGGAAATTACAGGCAGACGGTGCACAAAGAGGAGGCAGGCACGAATCTCTTAGAGAACCAGCAGGTTTTGGCTTCACAATGGCTTCCACAACAGCCCTACGGCAGCCGACACCCCTACCAGCCATATTCCAGTCGAAGGCATCCGGCGAAATGGCGGCGGTGGTGTACCTAGGATATACACCGGTTGCGAGTTTAGTAATACCGTCTGCAATTGTGGTTTGTTTCAGTCTCGTTAAGTTCCAATGCTACTGCGTTCAATACGCCCGTACCTTACCGTCAACCGGAACTGCCGAAGACGTTAGTTAAGACGTGCCGACTCGAGGATCATCTCAGGGGTCTCGGGGGACGTCGGACTAGATGAGTTCAGATAATAGACGTACTTGATATTTTTCTGAACGCTCTCTAATCAGCTTGTCCGCCCCAACGTCAGAAAAAAATGAATTGAGACCGTTTCGAAGCAAAAGGCGACACTAGAGCTGCTTGCCGCCGCCCCGTCTCCAATAACACACTCACCCCGCTGGAGTGCAAAAACAGCCTACACAATGCGTGTATCCATCCCGTATGTAAATTAAGAAGTGGTGAACGCTCAGACCTGACCCCGAGTATTGTCGAACATCTCATTAACCCCTTTATACAGAAAGCCGTACCCCATGGTACGGTCAATGTCAACAGCAGTCGAAGGACAACAACAGCTCACCTTCTTGCCCTTGCCGTTGGCAGCTACAGAGAGTGTAACGTTTCCATGTCGTCCACACCCTGGAATGTAAGGTGTGGCAGATACGCCACCCTTGCATTGTATTATGGGAGCCCTCTCCCCCCGAATATGGAGACCCCCCTCCGAAAGACACACTCCCATATCCTGACCCCCCTTCGCAGAGCTCGAGGAGGTTCCGATTCAAGTCAGGGCGGGGGGGTTCCACTGCGGGTAGCGATTCAAGTCAGAGGGGGGGGTTCCACTGCGGGTGGAGGGGGGGCGGGGGTCCAATGATACGCTACAACCCCGTTCACCTCAGCGTCCTCCACGCCGGCTTCTTTCGCCAAAGATTTGGCCTGCGACAGAGTTTTCCACATAATGACGACGGCTTTAAGTTCAAGTCCCGTTCGGCTATGGACACCTGTCACACAAGCACAACATCCCGACAGGCGTACGGCATTGCTCACATCTAAGTCCTAGCACGGGGCGTGTCAAGAAGCAAAACTCAGAGCACACTTGGCAACTTCTCCGCACCAGTAAAGAAAGGATAGTGGCGGTGGGACCGGGAGATATTTTCGTATTTTACCGATCAATCGGCCGGTAATTGCTAGAGTAGTCAATCAGCACCCAGCAGCCGGAATGAAGAGCAGTACCGCGTTGTCATGTGTCAGCGCGGCCGCTACACGCGCGTGGAAACGGCTTTTGTATGCACTTTACTATACCTGGTAGAGATAAACAAGGAACTATGAATGGCAGACTGATATTTGCAGGGAAACACGATATCCGAACGGCGTCCTACTACAGTTTATGAAGAACACACCCCCTCCCAAATTCGAAACCAAGGCTCAGTCTGATTTTCAGTTTCTTGGTCGGTGTCCTGTGCTGTGGTATTGTAATGTGTTGCATTAAATGACTCCAAAAACCGACCAAACGTACATCACACCGTACGTAGCGGCTGCTGCACTGTGATCAAGTACAGACAACAGACTCGGAAAATCACGCTTGCGGTGTGGAAGGCAATTCATGGAGTCCAAAGTAGAACATGAAATCGTGCCAGCAACGCCTTGGATGGTCGTCGTGCGACTACAGTGGGGAGAAAAATCCTGTAAAGAAAGAAACGCTTAAACTTTCGGAAAAATGTACTTGTATGAAACTGGGTGTAATAAAAGCAGCTAAAACTAGGCAACAAGATCAGAGAACAGTCATATTAGAAACAGTCTCGTTGGACGCCCACCCAATGTAAGAAAGGAGGCCGTTACGGACGGCGGCACATAATATGAAATGGAAAAAGTGACAACATTCCGGCAGCAGTGTCACCGTTGAGAAAATCTGTGATATATGTACGAAAATCCCAAAATATGTGACAGCGTGGCGTGCTTGTGAGATTGGGACTGGGTTGGTTCGGGGTAATTGCACGTAGACCACACCGGAGTGAGCATGACCACCGCGTTATGTCTCACACTGATGGTAGCACGAACAGCTTGAAGTTGCCGTTGAAGCCGCACAGCACCGACGAGGGCAGCGCTGTTGGATTGTGGGAGCTGCTATTAATAGAAACAGGGCAATAGGAGGATGTGAGGATGTCCGGACGGGCGCTGGCTCAAAATGTTCGAAACGCGGAACTTTCAGCGTAGAGGGGGGCGACTTGGTCCGCGTTGGCCTTGCGTTGTGTTATCCTGCTATGCACTATAATTATTCGTTCAGTGTATGCTAGGCTTCAGGTAACTTTCATTTGCCACGGATATTGTTGGTTTGTTTTTCGCCGTAGATCGTGGTGGGTACACTAAGTTGTGGCTGCAGCGGCTTCAGCCGGGCCTGCAACATTCTGTACATTGTTGCTGGTTGGGTAACCCAAGCTAGTACCCCAACAGCAATGTGGTATAGGTGGTACTCTTCGGTTGCGGCTGGCCGTTACAATGTCAAACGTGATATGTGGTCTCTTGGTACGTAGATAAAAATACAATAAACAAGAAACGCTGAAAATGTTAAAATATTATAGGTGAGAGAAATATGTACACGAAACATAAGGAGTCACCTGGTGCGGGCACGCACAAGAATACTCTGAGCCCGGACGTTAAATCGACGTTTCTTAACTCCGGCCCCCCACTGTACCACACCAATTGAATTATGCTCGGACATCACTGCTCCTGTGCGTAATAAAGAGTAGGTAAGAGCACTTTCAAACATGATACGCTGCTGTTGAGAGTACGAGCACCTACTGTACTATAATAAATTGCTAATGTACAAATTTGATACGGATAGAAACTGCCGTACAGGAACAGCAGCAGCAGCAGTACTCGTGTCTTCTTTCTGACGCACTTGGTATGGTCGCCGAAAAAGAGTGTCACGAAGGGGCATTCCTGGGGCCTGTGAAGGGCTACAGCGGCGGGACATGACGTGTTCATGGCGTGATATGTACCGCTATGCACGCTGCAGAGCTTCGCGGTCGCCACGCTCGGCTAAATGGGAGCTGACTGGCGTGAGGGGGAGGAGGGATGCAGGAAACAGTTACATATGGCGAACAACGTACGAGTACGTATGTTGCGGGTTAGGGGATCTCGATGGCTGGAGGATATCTTCCGCTTGTGGCATGCCAGGTACCACGGTGGCTTGCGGGATACCACGGCGTCTTACGCGATACCACCGTGGCTTGCGGGATCCCATGCTGCCTTGCGGGACACCACGTCGGCTTGCGTGACCCTATTCCGGCTTTCGCGATCTCCAGCAGTCTTTCTTACCGGAACCGTGACTCCAGCAGTCTTACTTACGGGAACCTTGACCGTCGTGCAGGAACCGCATTATATGTATACGTATATTTGTCAAATTCGCCTCCTTTTTCTCAAATATCTCTTCGTACGCGCACTTTAGCCAAAAACGCCGAACGAGTCGACACATCTCGGCCGTCCGGTCACCGTTGTCGAGGTTTGGGCGCGATCCGTGCAGTGTGTCGCGCGTGGCAAGCCCTTTAAGCTTTTTTTCCCGCGGGCGTGTATAAGACAAATCCCCAGGGTTTCATCGATATTTCTGCATGAGCTATCCCCGGGATTTCTGTATGATATGCCTTATTTCTCGTGTGTATGATTTTGTCTGTTTTTCGCCCTCCATGAGCGCAACCCAGACACACAGAAAACATACAATATTCAGAGAGCACAAAGTTACAACGCTTCCGCCCAGCAGCATCAGCAGGCAACACGATGCGTGCGTGGCGCGTCCATCTGCGCTGAGCTGCTGCTGTGGCTAGTTGTTTTTGACGGAGCCCGCGATCCGTAATCCACCATCTCTCTTTTGATGCTGCTGTGTAACAGTGTTTTCATGAAATTGAGTGTGTAGCATCTCATTGAGTCAGTAATTTAATATGAAGATATCGAGTTAGTGTGCTTGAATAAAAAATGAAACAAGTCGTACGCGGAGAATTCGCGATATTGGAATCACTCTGTGGTATCCATTCCATTTAATATTTCTTGCGGTGACAACCACATATATTTATATGGAATAATTTTATACTCTTGGAATGAATGATAGTCCGCACACCCGGCAAATTTGTGGTTGACTTTTACTACATGTCATCTGGCAAAAAAAGCGCTCTTCTTCCAAATATAGTGCCGCACGACTGACGTAGTCGATTCTTCTGTCGTTGAAAGTAGGTACTGCGAATATTATGCATATTCGAAAGCCTCCTCTCTCTCTCTGAAGGTTTATTGAGCCATTTGGAAGCGCGGTCAACGTATCGTTTTCTTTCGTGCAATTGATAATATGAAGGTCGGTCTGATTGGTTGGCAGAATAGGATAAAAAATGATAACGAGCAGTTTGTCACAGCAGACAATCAAGTTTTTCGGAAGGTTGGTTTTTGTGTATTACGTTAAGCTCTGTCAGTAGTTCGACCATGAATGTGAATGGAAACGCTCAAATAAAAAGAAACCCTCCCCTTAATAGAACCCCAATGCCCACCCTGTAATAATTCCAAGTAAAATAGTCCCCAAAACGGGTTTCCAGTTGTAATATCCTATTATTGCTCATAATATTGTCATCACCGTGATGAGGATATAACACGACATTGAGGGTCTTTGTGCGCTGTCCGCTGTTTAGCGTGGAGCCCTAAAACACCTACCATAATTCCAAGAGCCCCCAACTTACAGGGTATATACCCTTGGCACAGCGAATATTCTTTGTGCTACTCCTCCATAGGTTAGTAAGTGTTTTCGTGATGTATACGGCGTTGACCGGATTCGAGTAGCAGCATATTTTCAGCCTACCAGCTATAATAGACACGCACATGGCGGGATGTCCTTCTGGTCCAAAGAATGTGCGAGAGCGCTATTTGGCAACAAGCACAAACAAGATGCATCTTCTTCTTATGATTATGATTATGATTGTTATTATTATTACTCTTATTATTATTATTATTAGTATTATTAGTATTATTGCCCATCGACAATGTAGCGTAAATGCCGTTCCGATATAAATCGAATATCCTTCCGTCAAGCAGTAGTATCTCTCCTATGACTCTCTGCCGCCTGTTTCCCAATTTCCCTTCCCCATATATTTACTTTTTTAGCTGTATTATATCCTGTTCATCAATATTCCATAGCCGGGTCATTGGCCGCAGTCCTCCGGCTTCTTGCTCCCTTCCCCTATCGGCCTGGCGGTCCCTTAGGGCTAGTTTATACCTGTGCACTCGGCGCGAAATCGCGACCTGGATGTTCACAGAGATGACTTGGAAAAGGCGTTCCTTGCAGACGCCTTTCCGCGCTAGAGACGATCCGTCCGTCCCTCCGACAATGCTTGTCGCTAACTCATCGATCAGGTCGCTGCCTTCTTTTCCGAGGCGCCCAAGCTTTCTACCACGAGGGTGGCGAGTCTGTAGCTGCGCTCGTCGAAGGACACCTCCTGTCCCGGAAGAGAGTATTGGTCTTGGCTAAACATCAAGGTTTTTCTTTTAGGTTTTGGTTCTTCTGTCGAAATCCGATTTCTCGGTTTCAACCGTATGGCCCCAAGACCAAGGCTGTATCGTAGTGGGATCCCTTTTAGGGCTTCTTTTTTCAGCGGCCGAGCCACTCGCGAGAGTAGCTGCCCAGTTTCTCTGTACTGTTCGGTTTAATGATATGCACGGCCATATAAGATTTTGATACGTTGCTCAACAAAAATAATTACAGTCTGGTTTTGAGTGATGCACAGAGCGTATCCTCGACAGTGAAAATAAGGGTACCTCTCCTACCGTAGCTTGGGTCCCAAAACATCGGCCCATTACAAGAACAACATTTTTTTTGGAAACCAGCCGGCGGCATGCACCCCAAGGCATGAGTGTAGGAAGATCTGACGAAGTTGTATGGTTTAGAGTAAAATGTTACGCCCATGATCGATTCATACTGAAAGCAAATACTTTCAAGGCTATGTCGTAAAGTTTTACCATATTTTCGTACAAAAGTCCAAATGTCCACGTCGTTTTTGTGAAGTGGAACCTGAAACTTCGCACACGTGTTCTATGAGCCCTTGCCAAAAATCGGAAGACCGGGGTGTTCCGTTTTTATTTTTCTTTCGCGAGAAAATTGGTGTCCCTTGACGCCAGAAAACCCAAAAATATCCGATAAAAGCGTATTGACCAACTATCTGACGGAAAACACACACACACCCCATTCTTGATTTTTCGCCAAGAGTTTTCATAGAACACGTGTCCAAAAATTCAGAGTCTAACTCGCAAAAACGGCGTGGACATTGGCCGGGCTCAAAAATTGAAAATTGGCACTGTCGACGTGAACCAGCCTGTACCAGCTATAATAAGGATATGTTAACTGCCTAGCTAGGCAGTCAGATGTTGGGGATGCTTTCATTTGATTCTTGCATCACTCCCCTAGGCACTTCCCGGAGGGGAACCTTGTGTGTGGTGCATTTACCGTTATGCTGGCAAAACCAAATGACGCCACCCGCATAAATGACGCTTCTCGTCTCGGCTCCTGATGTCCGGGGTATTACATGCTTCTTACGTACTCGTACGTACACCGCCAATGCGTTGTTGAAACTCAAGACCAAAAGCCCGATCAAAATACCAAACGACCAATCTATCTGAATCTTCCACTTGCTGGAACAAACAACGGACTACTACGGTAAATCAAAACGTACACTTATAGCCAGTTTTCATTCTTCACATCAACTACACCATCAAAACAAACCGTTGACATCTAGAGTAGGCTTTCCTATTTCCTCTTCTCGCTCGATACAATGGTGTTTGCAATGTTCCAATTATGGTTGGGTTTGGGCCTTTTATATTCCCCCGATCCCAAAATCTATTCAACTTCCAAAAAACAGGACCCAAATTCGGCTGATATGCCCCTTATCCCATATCTTTACAGAATTTTGGGATTGGGTTTAGCTTCTTGGATTTCGAAGAGAACAAAAACCGAGTTGGCCAGGAGAACCCGAGGTTTCCCCGGGCCAATAGAGACAACGCATCTGGCAAGAAACCATCATCGGCTACGTCACGTAGTAGGTCGTATGTACTCACAGCAGTTTACAGCAAGGCATCAACGCGAGACTGGAGGCACGAGGCAACGACAACAGCTGAGCGTCGCAGGCACACGTTAGCGCGCCGATCCCGCAGCTAATAAATGTGACGGGGAGAGGGAGAAGGAACCGACACGCCAGACGGCCCTACACAAGAGACGCGGAGCTCTGCACGCGAAGGATATCGTTGATCTGCGCCGTGTGGAGCGTTCTTATGAGACGAGGCAGGGGTGACATGGAGTGCTTTGTTTGGAGTCTTCACCGCTTGCCAGCGCGAAGAGCTCCTCCGCGAGCGCACGGTCCTCCACCACCCGGTGTCTCGTCTGCACCGATGGCTAGCGGCTGTCGATTAGTGTGTTACTATGTCATAGTGCGTGAGTGGGCTGGGCTGCTGTGTTGTTCGCTGCTGTGTTGTCCTTGGTTGCTACGAGGAGGGTTGGGAGGTTTCCGTTGTGGATGAGCCATGACGTGTTCGGAGCGCTACTTCTGTGTACTATTTTTCCTAGGAAATGATTCCCACTTTGATAAAAAAAAAAAATCGATTTGGATTCTCGCAAGCAGTTTGAAACCCGATTCTGGTATGAAAAATTGAACAGCCTGTTGATCGAACCCCAACCACAATTGGGTCTTACGCAAACACCCTACTGGCCCGTTTTGGTCCAGGTTGGGCTCAGGGTCAGGGTCAATGTTATGTGCCGAGCTCTCCTTACTGTCCGGTCCAGCGATTCATGGCTTGCGTAGGCTGCTTGCGTTTGCGGGCTAGGAACCACTTCCTGGTGGGATCAAGGTACGGGCACTGGCCCTACCCAACTCCTAACCCTAACCCTATACCTGACCCCAACCCTAGCTCTAACCCTACCCTAACCCTGACCCCAACCGGGACCAAACAGGCCAGTAACGGGCGAGGAGAGCAGATAAAGAAGGCTTACTCCAGATGCCAAAGAATTTTTTTCATGACGTAGTCGATGTGAAGAATGAAAACTGCCTTCACTTGTTTACGTTTTGATTTGGTCTGCCGTTTGCTCAGCAAGTGGAAAAATCAGATTGATTGGCCGTATGTTGGTTTGGTCAGGCTTTTGGTCGTCGTTTTACTAACGCATTGGCGAACAACGTTCGAGTACGTAAGGAGCATGTAATACCCCGGGCGTCAATAGCCGAGGCGAGAAGCGTCAACGCTGCAGGCGGCGTTGTTTGTTTTCGCCAGCAGAACGGTAAATGTACCACAGACAATGTGGTTCCCGCAAGCTCGTTGGGGTTCCCGCAAAACGGTCAAGGTTCCCGTAAGTACGACTGCTAGAGATCCGAAAGCCAGTATATGGTCGCGCAACCGGAAGTGGTGTCCCGCAAGGCGGCATGGGGTCCCGCAACCCGCGGTGGTATCCCGCAAGCCGCCGTGGTATCCCGCACGCCACCGTGGTATGCCGCAAGCAAGCGAATAATAATCCTTTACCATGGGGATCCCCTACCACACAACAGGTGGGCCCCGTACTGCCACTACAGCAGTACGAACAGGCCAGCAGCTGCTAAAAAGCGGATATTCAGCGATTTTTCGTGATTTCTCGAGTCTCGCCGACAGCAGATGAGTTCTCACCTACAAGCTGGCGGGGAGCTGGAGAGTTCGACACGAAACGCTTGAGGTGGAAGACAACGCCAGGCGCGGCACGGGGCAACAGGTGCGCAGCGGTTGCGGACACGTTGTTAGCATCATGCATTATACAACAAGACCCAGTATCTTATCAAGTGCAATTATATTTCCAGTACGACAAACCAGTACCGGTATGTGTGTCATGCACGAATATCTTGCTCTCGATCAAAGTCCTGCATGTGTTTGGAGAACATGGCCCTTTTATCAGAGTACGCACTAGTCGAGTTTTTTAGCAATGTTCAACACTAGGAACGTTGATGGATATCATGTACAAGAGAGCTCTGCAGCCTAGGTGGATGCAGAGGCCTCTCCCTTGGTAGGCAGTCGCGCTACAGCGGTCAATGCGAGCGCATGCAACGGCGGTTTGGGGGAGTGGTGCCGTGAGTTGCGGGTTGGTGAGATGCCAAAATCTTGCTTTCTCCTTTTCCCGCAACAATGCCGCAAAACGAGAATCGTGAGCTCTGCGCTACGATACAACAACAAACATACTTGTGTGGACCACAGCCGAGCAACTAGCACACGCACGTGTTCTGAGGAGAGAGGAGAGCGCCATGCCTCGGCGCAAGAAGAAAATAATCTCATTTCAACGGAACGTTGCAGGCCAACGAGTTTCAAGCGCGTCT
>JAYJMJ010284743.1:0-11305 GCA_036873875.1 Laminaria ephemera
CTGTTGTGTGTAGCATGTATATGTTCTGATTGTGCGGTATTAATAGTGTTCATAGCCATGATGTGTTATTAACACTAGTGCTGTGTTGTGATTAGTACATGATTATTTTTTCTGGTCATACATTGTTAGGGTCAGAACTTGACGCATTTATTAAGGGTTTTGCATAATAGTTTCAACGAACGAAATACCAGATGTTATTCTCAGCGTTTGTCCCCCTCCATACGGGTTATATAGTATCAGTGCGCAGAGTGATTATGGACCGAAATCGCCCTATTTACGGGGGAACATAGTAATGAGGACCAAATTTGGTTAGTAAAAAAAGTGGAATACATAGGTTTTTATGTGTATCGTAGATCCTGATTACTATGGTCCTCCGTAATAGGAAAAAATGTCCTGTTGACCGTGGCAGCATATAGGGGAGCCACTGACCTATATCCTCAAAGAGGAATACATCTATACAAACGCGCGGCCGAAGTAGTACACAGCTTGCAAAAGTTGACTATCGACCATTCAATTGGCAGAACTCACAGCTGACGTATTTGAAATATTTCTACCAATTGAATCGTCGATACTCAACTTTTACAAGCTGCGTACTACCATGGTACTTTTGAAATATATTTGATAAAATGCATGTTTGGTGGACTATTCGTACCAGTGGCTGCACAGCAAGTAATCAAATATCCAGTCATATCGTAGATGATACGATACCAGGTATATAGCTACCTGGTAGCCAACAACATCACCATCATCATCGTCGTCCGCCTCATCAGTTGGTGTTTGGTTGGGGCCCTAACCAAGCCATGTATACCTGGCATGCGTACAGCCAGCAGCTGAATGCACTCCTACTTCTCGATGGTGGATCATGGCGGTGATCGGCGGTCGCTGTGATGCGGATAGATATTTGCACGTTCGAAGCACTTACTTTTCGATACTCCACAACAACAACGACGTAGACTTCGTGTCTCATCCAGCCGCCTTCATAAAACTCACTACCTGGCAGGCCGATTGCGACCGGTGGAGCCTTAGGCTTCGCTCGTGTAACGGTTTGTCTTCAGTCGGAACTGACTGCCCCTTTGCAGACTTGCCATGGGCAATCTGTAGCGCTCGCTCGCCGTCGTTGCGCGTTCAGACCCAGGTCCATCAACAGCCTTTCCAAAAATAATATTTTAGGGATCCCCTCATTGTGTATGCTAGTGAATAAGCCCTGGTGCTGCTGTACGGCTTGCGGTGTCGATTCAACTCGGCGAGTCCTTCTTTTCTACCGGCGCCTTGTGCGCCAAGCGTAGCCTTTTCTTCCGCTCGACGGCAGGTCGTCTACGGATGGAGAAGGTGTAACCCAGCAATCACTCCACTCTACCAGCCCGTCTGCCAGTCTCTCGCTCGTGCTCGCCGCGACACGCTCGGTGTGATCGAAGTCGCCCGTGATAACTACCAGGTGTTGTGCACGCGTACGAAACCAGTCATTTAACAGTCTTCATTAGACTATAGCCGAAACTATACGTACATCAGTGAAAATACGTTGTGGGATGCTTTCAAGTTTTTCTCAGGGCCTCGTCAGTCCCACACCGAATCGTGTCTACTGCGTGGAGGGTGTTGTTACAGAGCCCACCACTGCACGTCACTACTAGCAGGCATGCATGCCGTACGCTGGCTGGGTCTTGAGGTGTTTGCTTCGAGACGGACTCGGCCTCGTCGTTCTGTCATCCTCGCGACAACGCAGAGTACAGAATATCTCTTACGTACTCGTATATGCTTCAACAAGTGCCAGGCTGGGTTTTCATCTTACGAGTATATATACGTAGAGCCCCGAGAGAGACGTTTCTCGTTTTTGCGAGACAGCCAGAATAATTGTATCCACCAATATGACAGCCTCGTGCAAGGCCGAGCGCCGCCGATCAAGCTGACTCCTTCGCTCGTATCATGGAGTGGGCCATGTACACGCTGGCGGGGCGTTGGTGCCCGGCCATCCGCTGCCGCGCACAGGCTCAGGGGTGACGTTTATTTTCGAGTCGAATTGGTCGCTTGCAAAACGAGAATGCGGATAGTGTCTTGGAGCGCATATATGCGTATCAGTACAAGTAAAAAGTCAGAACAACACGGCAAGCAGCAGAAAAACAGAGTTGTCGTACTCGCGTGTCGACGACAGGCGAACGCCGTGCTCCCCGAGACTGTCCTTCCACTGGACGGCAAGTAGGTGGGGACAGGGCAAGACAGCATGGCATTGTCTGTAGGCCCGGCGCACGGTCTCTCGCTCGTTTGAAGACCTCGTGGCGAGGCCATCGCCGTCGTCGGAATCGCACAAATCATTGTGCGTATCATCATCACCCTAATATTTCTTTCTATACGTCTTGTCGTCCAGACTCCAGACGAAACTACTGCGATTTCCAAACACATATTTGCTTGGCCTTGCCCGTCCGCACGAAATACCCACTTAAAGCCTGCCACAGCGGACGCGGCGCAACTTCTTTTCGACGAGCTCTAGGGGGAGACGTGTGTCAACAGGTAGTAACCCGCGAACATAAACGCCGTACGCTCTCTGCCTGTTGTCGCGTTCGCTTCGAGGCGGTGTCAGCCTCGCTACTCTCGTACCGTGAGAGACAAACTCTCTTACCGTGTTTCATCAAAACAAAAACAAAGGCCCGATAATGAATCCCACGTTTTTGCGACTCGGGACATGCCTCCTGTTCTTTGACAGCCTCGTAACATGGCAGATCGACACCGATCCAGCCCATTTTCTCGCTGATAAGAGAGGGGTGGACCCAGCCAACGCTGGTGGTGCGGTGCCGACCCGCCGCGCGCTCTACAGCGAGCGCGGGGGGTAGCACAATTTCTTTCTCTGGGGTGGTGATTTGAAACACACACCATTTTAGGGTGGAATTCGGAATTCATACCACAGAATTAGAAATCCGAGAGAAAATGCCCTCATTTTGGCGACTCGGGAAAGGTCTCAAGCTCTTCAAAGGAATAAAAAATTGGCGGATCGACACCGATTTACCCCATTGTTTCGTTGACAGAGGGGTGGACCCAGCTCACGCTGGTGTCGCGGTGCCGACCCGCCGCGCGCTCTACAGCGAGCGCGGGGGGGTTGGTGAATATTTTGATACGAGGGTGGATTTTGAAAAAATAATGGCTTCTACGTCAGAATTCGGAATTTATTTGCCAAAACAATACCGAAAACTGCTGCGGCCACTACGCCACCGGCTGACATCCAGCCTTATTGCAGGTTGTCTAGCGCACGTGGATACACCACGGATCGGTACGAGTATACTTAACTATGGTGCTATGGAATACTCCACGATGCACCCATCTTCGGGCAAGAACCTATTTCAGTCGCCAAAACATTCAAGAGGTCCCGGAGGAATCTACATTTATATAGATGCTCTACCTGATATTAAACTGCACGAAAAGACATTTTGTATGATCGCGGCGATTTGTTTCTACCCTGCATGACGATGGCCGATACATCAGACGCATGAGAAGCCACACCTCTGTAGGATATCGGCAATGCGTCAAATAAGCTATTTTTTGCCGAATAAACCTGGTTCGCGTCTGTGTTGCCTTGGTTGCTAAACCTGAATGTTACCCTAACCCCAACCGTTCGAGATATGGTAGGTTATCTTTGATGACTTTCCAGACCACTTTGTTCGGAAATACATCCAAAACTGGTTGTGTTTGTTGCCGAGTTAAGCTGGTTCGCGTCCACCCTGCCTTGGTTTACTTGGTCGCTAAACATCAACGTTACCGTCTGCGAAGCTTTCACCAAAAACAATTTTTAATAACTTCCCCGAACATTTATCGTCTACACCGCACGGTTCGCGTGAAGAGCGATTTTTAGGAACAAAGTCAATTAACGGACGGTTTTACTACGACGACTACCACTCACTGTAAAGTTGCGTAGTAAACAAAACGTTTCATGTGTAGGATGACTCTATCCCTTTGACCAAGAATGGTTCCCAAAGGGTTATCGTTATTGTATAGATGCATCATTTTCGAACCATTGTGTGGCTTCCCACGAGCTATGCCCATAACCCCAGCAGGGGCCCAACGATATATATTTACCGAATGTTTCCGTCTTAGGAGGAGTACCTTGTTAAGTTCCCAACATGACTGTTCTGTTCATACCCTTAAACCGTACGACGACGAACATTGTGCTTCAACAAACGGAAAAAAAACTCCACAAGACATGCCTCAAAAGCAAAACCGGGACTGCACGTAGATTTTGCGATTTGTGAACGACGCTTCAATAGTGAAACAACATGTGTCTCAAAGGACACGAGGGACTGTATATTGAGCCATTCTTAAGTGAGTGAACGACCCACCATCAGTGAGACTATTTATACCAAAGGTACCCCCTCAACCATCTCGTGGTTATATACCAGGCATGCCACAGTCGGACGCCCAAACTTTTGAGTCGGCTTAATGGTTCCTATGGTTGCAGTAGTAGATGCATGAGCACCTACACTGCAGTAAACAACAAGACTTTCCCGAAGGTGGAGACCTCCGTGTGCGCTTTCTCATCGCGGATTGCCACCCTGACACCATCCTGAACCGTACGCCCGTAACTGACGCAGATTTTGTTGCCGTTGGCCGGGCTCAAAGCGAAGCGACAGGCACTGGCATCCGAGTCTCCCACCACAGCTAAATGCTACAGATATTATCACCCTTAAAACATGCCCTAGGGTTTGAACCCGGCATTGAAGTACTACGCATAAATTATATGTTCCCGACTTATCCACGGCTCACCCACCGGATGAGATTACCACCCTTAAACACTCCCTAGGGTTTGAACCCGGCATCGAAGTACTACGCAAAAATTTTACATATGTTACCGACTTATCCACGGCCCACCCACCGGATGGGCTCTGGCCACATGGAGATAATACAGTAGTAATACAACCTCGATTACTTCTATGCAGCTATTTCGGCTTTGAGAAATCGTGGCTTTAATAGATACACTTGAGCATCACAAACGTAGTCGCTCGCTCTGAAGTATCCAATACATCAACGAAACCGTTCCGTGTGCAACATGTACCCAGGGTACAACGTTCATAAGCCGCCCTTGCCCGTTCGGGGGTCTTCAAATGGTCGCTTTTCTTTGAATCGGAACTGGCATCCTATTGGCCGTCGCAATACCACCTTACACCACGTGGGTTAGCTCCAGTGGCTGGTACACGAAATACTATGTAAAACGCCGTTAACCACCGATTAAACTACACACCGTTTACTGCTGCGGTTAAAGGCGAAATCAACAATGACACGCACACAACTAGTCTTGTTCACCTCGTTACCACCACCTAAACTTTGTACGAGCTGTTACGCTCAATTGCCTCCATACAAGGTCCTGTCACATTTTCTTTGTAAACTTTGTAGCTGTGATTGCTCGGTTGCCGGGCCATAGATCGAGTGATCGAATGTCGAACGGGATGTTTTGAGTGGACATGGCGTTTGTGTACGTCGCTTAAAACTCCATTCTGAAGCCGATCTTTTCCTCGACAACGTCGCCATCTTCGTCCAGTACATTGATGGCGTGGTCGACAGGAGTGTCGGTGAGGCCAATCGACGAAGTCGAACCCGAGCTGATCGCAACCTCTGGAATGCACAAGTAGAGGACAGAAGGGAATTGCACTTAGACGGCCGGCCATATGAGTATACCAACACTATTGGTACAAACGTATGCACCGAACGACCACGTGTCGGGTGTCATTTTCCGGTAATCACATGCTACGGTGGACGTGTCCATAAATATCCCGATACTCCTAGCCTGACTAGTTCTGCGTCTCACCCACAAAACACCTGATTATATCTCATTTCATGAGTTTTGCCATATGAACAACCCCATAGCCTGGCCATTGATCCCCAACACACTCAACCACGATCAAAATTCCACTTGACATTGGCTAGGCCCTAACAGACCCGATAGTTCCATGTCTCAAGTATTGGGTTGAGCAGCAACAGCTAATCTCTTCACGCGCCTACGCTATTCTTCTTATGTTTTAAGGCAGTTGGACGCCCATGGATACTACCAGGGTGAGAAACGTCACTTACAAACTTTCGACAAGGACCAAAATATGAGAACGTACACTACATCGTCCTGGCCAGACATACCTTGGTTAGGAAGAGCATAATCGTCCACCTGCCGGGAGACGATAACCGAATGGAGCGATCAAGCACAGCCGTGCGCGATGGGTATTTGAGGGTAGAGATTGGTGGGGATGGGGTCTGCTTGTGGTTGTGTACGTTCCTTACATCAACAGAACGAGCATTTGTTGTAAGATATACTGACGTCTTGGCAGCATCAATCTACACGTTATGCGGTCCGAAAATCAGATTTGCGCTTACCATATATATTCCGTTCAATGCTGCATTGCGATGGTTAACCTCACAACGCTAACTGGATAAGACCAGGAAGCAGGAACGTAACATTCGTTGTGGGCAGAGAGTGGTAGCTGAGAGCCTGGCATCGTGGAGCGTATTTCAACATACTTGGCGTTACTCCGTACACAGTATCGACACTCACCGCGCTTGGGTCGACAATGTAATCCAGGTCATCCAGAACGGCCGCGGTCATTTTTGATAAGAACATGACCTGCGAAATATGGGGGCCAAAATGATCGTAGTGTGAATACGTTGTCTGCGATACCCTGAAAAAAATTGTTAGCAGAAAGTTCCCTGACGAAACTACAAATGTGTCTTCGTCACACTACGCAGTCAAATAATGATGGCGCCAACACGCGTGAGAAACCTGCCACTTGTGTTCGTCATACTGCATCTGATACAGATCATGTTTGATACACAACAACCCCAACGCGCATACCCCTGTCGAGACAAGGACGCGCTATAGAACCGTACACGGTGATTCGTGGTTACAGTTGAAGGTAGTCCTGGCATCCTCTTACCGAGTCGACGTATCCGGTCATCAGCTCATCGTCGAAGATGTCTTCGTCGAGATGGGCGCAACTCGTTCCTGCGACGGAGACAATAAAGCCATTGCGTTCGGTGTTGGCGGATATCTGACGATTTTAGACTATTTGGGAGTACCTAGCGCCACTTTAATCTGGTTCGAATAGGCATGGTAGCATCTTTACATTTAGGTTATCATCGGTTGGTCCCCTTGACCTGTGACATATCATGACACAATTCATGCTGCTTTGGCAACTATGTATTTTACGCGTGTATGCGTCGAATTACCCCAGCTTTCGGCATCGTAGCTTGACTAACATTCCACTTGATCCGATTTTCTCTCAGTGCAGGCGCGTCGTTCACTCATTAATTTAGTTTCTTGTCTAAATACCCAGTGTCGCTTACCGTCTCCCCCGCCTGACTCGATGATGTCATCACCAGCACCGCCGAGGTCGACGTAGGCGCTCACGGCGGCAGGGCACAACCAAGCAGGGTCGCCGTCCTCGCTGCATGTTGTGCACTCGCCAAAGCCGTCCCCCCACAGGGTTCTGGTTTAGGACACGATTATCACGGACGATGGCAATGTGGATGGTAACAATACAGACATCAAGATATGTTCCACAAACTTAATTCTGTCGAGTAGTGCGTCGTGGAAAACACGTGTCGTGTTGGTGCCATCGAACACTTCAGCATCAAATGCGACATATACACCTTTTGTCACGCGATTGGAACTCTTGTTTACTCGAAACGGTCATTTTCAACACGCATGGTGTTAAGGGATTAGGGTACAGACAGGCCCCTTGATATGAGTACTTCAATAGATACATTCAAACCCGGTATGGCTATAACTGCCATAGAAAATATATGGATCCTTCGATTGTACAGAGTATGGTACAGAGTGACCCCATTGTCCGGTATCAGCAGGGTCGCTGGTTATTTCGTAAGGTGCGCAACACGTTGTATGGATACCATTGCAAACGCTCTGAGAACCTCTATCAAGATCCTCGGATCCACACGGTGCCATGATCAATCCGCGGGCACTCATAAATGCAACCACGCAACCTAAACGATTAATGCATCATGAAAAAAAGAACTTGTATATTGCTGGAAAACCCTGCGACGGACGGCATGCTACTCTAGAATCCCTGTTTTCCATACCCGACCCCAATAACGTGTCCCATTTCGTGCTGGATGACGCCTTCGAACGTCCCGGCCGACTCCAGGCCGTCGATATCATCGATATCGAACGTCATCGACCCTTCGGCGCTGATAGTCGGGCATGCCCTCCAAACACTTGACGGGCCCGCGGAGCCTAGTGTTGATCCTTCACCGTCAATCTCCTCTAGCGTTGCGCTAATGAGGAGACGACCAGCAGGGTAGTTTGCGGTCCCGCCGCAAGGCACATGGGTGATAACTTGGGTCCACCTGTATATACGATTGAACGTTCGGATGCTACTTATCAATGCCATGTAGACCATTTATGATATCGACATTGCGGAAAACAGTTTAATGATAAAACCTAGCGCCTGGAAGATTTTGCGGCAGAGAAATATGGTGTCTTACCAGCATCTCGTCAATATGCATGTACTGTAGGCGCCACACAAATCCTCTGGCGGAGGTGGTCGGGTACGATGTAGCCAGTACTCACTGCGCCAGGGTGCACACGTCTCCGGCCCTGTCGGTCGTTACTACACGTTACAACGTTTACCTTTCTGCAGCAGTTTCGAAGACGGCCTGGCGCTCGGTCGTCCAGGTCCCGTCGAACTCGAGCTCTATGTGGAATGCGTCCAACGCTGCGAGTAAAACGGGCATGGTGTCGTATGTACGATAGTCAGGAAAAGCGAAACAGGCGTGTTCGGAATTCAGGGGACCCCATGGATAATGGCGGGATTTTGACAGTGGAACTAAGAAACCTTTGTGATATTCCCCTCACTATACCATCAAGTCAAATTTCGTTCAAATGTGACACCGGCAGTTCTCACATGATGTGTCTGTCTGGCAAGCCATGCCTCCATAGCCGGATGCGCATGAGCACATATGGCCGCCGGCGGGATCAATAGAGCACGCCCCTCCGTTGTCGCAAGGGTCATCACTGCATGCGCCTGCCGGCAGATACAGCAAAAGGGGTAAACTGTACATTGTTAAGTCGTTTCGGAGATCAAGCACTTCAAGACAACATGAACCCATTCGGAGATGAAGCACTTCAAGACAACATGAACCCAGGCGCTGCAGGGGATTTCCACTGAGGCCAATTTCTCAATACTTGGCCAAAACGTTTTATTTGCTTGCTTCCGTGATTTCGGACATACAAGGGGCGTCGTTCCCACTCGTGCAACGCGTACAAAATATATGTTTTTCCCTCGCCAACACTGCTGTAGCCACTTACCAGTGCTTGAAGAAGTGGCCGGGGAGGGGGTGGGAGGTGTAGTCGGGACTACAACTGGTTCGGGGGTCGGAGGTGTAGTCGGGACGGGAGTCGGGTCTACAACTGGTTCTGGGGTCGGAGCTGTTGTCGGCGCGGGAGTGAGTACTGGAGCCGGAGTCGGGTCAAAATCACCTATAAGCGGGCGCGGGGGGCGGTTGTTGAGGAACAGAGTACGTCGAGGCAACGAAGCGCGAAGGCGAGAAGATCAGCTTTTCTGAATTTAGGCAAAGTCAACTGGGTGTACTCGTACAGTTGTAGCATATCAACCAATTTCTATGGGAAACGATATGCATCGACCTTTTGTCGGAGAGGGTGTATCACCTGTGCACTGCCCGTCGCAAGCTTCGAACGCGGAATATCCGCAAGCCGCTCCAAAACCGGAACAGAATCTTCGTACCGAGTCTATCGCATCCTCGTCAAAATCATCTGGGTTATTGTCATCCAGGTAGCACACGTCGGCGATGCCCTTGTCGCATACGGTGCTCCACGTGACTGTACACACGGAACAGACAATTTCCACGGGATCAACGTCGACATTCTCGATGGCATCGTCCGATGCTTGGAGCATCCTGGATCCGACTTCCTCGTCAAATGTGTACTCCGTATCACGGGCCGTGAGTGTTTTGATGTTTCCCGAGGTATCGAAAGTGTAGACCGACTTCAGGCCGAATTTCCAGAAGGTGATTCGGTATGGGTCCTCACGATCGTCGTCCCACGTGTCAACCCTGTAGTTCGTCCTGTACTTCCTGACAGTATACCTGTTCCTGGACGCATCCGTCGCGAAGCATGCCGCGATCAGCGACAGCAGCAGTGCTGCTTGTACTGTGCCTGACGTCCTCATTAGTCCTGCTCGTATGACGACAACAGTCGGGTAGGGTGAAAAAACGATATGTGTTTGCCTATTGTATGCTTATTTGACCATGTTTTTCTAGTTGCTTCGAAATGTGCGTTTGGGAAACATCCACGGAATCACCATCTGCAACCGTTCAGTTTTTTGCAGCGGCGTATGTAGGCACAAAACAGGCCAAGCTGCCTGCGCCGTTACAAAAAACTGGTGTCTGATTTGACGACCAAAGTTTCAAGAGAAGCCTGGGTCGTTTGCTAGCCGGGAAGCTCGGATACAACGATTTTTGTCAAGAAATTAAACCGGTCGACATATCCACATATACAGACCATTGGCGCATTGATAACCGCACCTAAATGTCAGGCTCTGGAATACGTCGGCCGATTTCCAGCTGCTTCGTGTCGCCTAGAACGACCAGAATGTCTTGTTTTATCTTTCTGTTTAGATGAAGGTCAACACAAATTAACAGGAATCGGTGACCGTGCAGAGTGTACATGCAACGGTCGAGCATGATATATGAAACATCCAGCGAACATGCAACTCCCGCTTCTCCGAAACAACCACAGTCCCACCGTGAACGCACTACACAGGCTTAGCCGGCAGAGGTATGCCAACTAGACGCTCCAAGTCCAAACGAGTTCAACGGAACCTGTACGGACCGAGGTCCCTGGACGAAAATTCTGCAGAGCCCCCTTGGATACATGGGATCATAGCTACGTGTAGACAAAACCAACACCAGCTAATATTTAACACTCATGAAAAAACTGCAAGCATTTCATGGTTTGCTGTGTTCGAATGCACAAAATGTTTTTCGTTTCGGCCACGACAGAAGCTTCACGAATTTGTGTCATACTGCCGTACAGCAGTGGCGGTCCCATTTTAGTGTGATAACGATATAGGTCGGCGACTCCCCTTCGTACTATTTAGTTAGCACCAGGATCAACAGTGTGATACGAAGACGTCGGTCTTAATCAAGCTGAGCACGGAAACTAATAAACTTAAGAGGGGGACAAAAATCTGACTGCTTTGGGACGCAAAAATATACATACCTCGTATGTAGTCTTTTTATAAAAAAATTAAAAATACACAACAGCTGTGAGATCTAGGATTTCGTCGAAACTCATCTTTGCAAGCTG
>JAYJMJ010284762.1:0-11305 GCA_036873875.1 Laminaria ephemera
CAAAACCGAGCCGTTGACAACTAGATGTGGTTCAACGCCTCGTTATCAACGTTTCGGTTTTGAATTTGACACTTGGACTTGAACTTAAATTTGTAAGTTTATTTTTCAGCGTTCCTAAGGGGTACTTTATTGGGGGAGATTTTTTGTATTTAAAGTTTTTTAAAAGCTTTAGATAGCCTTCTTGGCTGACCAAGAATGCAGTTGGAGTCATACGTAATCGCCAAATTTATTTGGCAGATTATATATAATGCAAGGAGAATCAATTAACCTACAATCTACCAATAAATTTGGTACTTACCGTTAGTGTATTCTTAGTCCACTTGCTTTGGTCAGACAGATTTTTTATTGAAAACAAACTCTAGTTATAAAGAATATGACCCATAAGGGTAAGGTCATTCCTATTGCTTGATTCACCGCTTGACACTTTTTAAACCGAGAAGTGGGATGCAGAGAATTATTTAAAAGGAATGAAATTAGACGGTCAAGTCAATTAATTATTTCGTAACCCTTTTGATTATTTAGATTAAACAATTACTATGGTAACAAACACCTTGGAAACGATTCATTCAATCATTGAAGAAGCCAAGCATGCAGGTATTCTTCAATTATCTACTGATGACCATGCTCCGAATCAGGGAAGTTATTTCTCGATTAAAGGACAAGAACTAGTTAACTATGGCTCTGGTAGCTATATGGGATTAGAACTGGATCAACGTATTAAGGACAAAATGATTCAAGTCGTCCAGAAACATGGTTCTCAATTTTGTTCTTCTAGAGCGTATGTCTCTGTCAGTTTGTATGAAGAGGCGGAAGCTTTACTATCTCAAATTTTTGAAGCGCCTCTTATTTTAGCACCCACTATAACGCTTGGTCATTTATCTAATATTCCTGTTCTAGTGGGAGAGAAAGATGCCGTAATTTTAGATCAATCTGTACATGCCTCTATTCAAAATGCGGTGTCTTTTCTAACAAGCAAACAGAAAACACACGTAACGATAGTTCGGCATAATGACATGGAAGCACTTAGGCAAAAGATAGAAGAACTACATCAGCACTATGAGAAAGTGTGGTATATGGCGGATGGTGTTTATTCTATGTTCGGCGATATAGCTCCTATGACTCAAATAGATGCGCTAGTAAACGAATTTAGTAATTTTTATGTGTATGTGGATGATGCACACGGTATGGGGTGGTCAGGTAAAAATGGTAGAGGTACCGTTTTTTCTCAGGTAGATTTGCACGAGCGTTTATTCTTCACCACCTCTTTATCTAAGAGTTTTGTATCGGCTGGTGGGGTGATGTTATATGCAGATGAAGATACTAAAAATAAGGTTAGAAATTGTGGTGGAACCATGATTTTTGCTGGACCTATTCAGCCTGTCATGCTAGGTGCTTTAATCGCATCTGCGACTATCCACCTACAACCAGAAATTTATGCTCGTCAAGCAGCAGTGCGAGAACTGATTACCTATTTTGTAGATACCTGTAAAGCTTTTAATCTACCGCTAGTGAATACAGATATTACGCCTATCTTTTTTATTGGATTGGGTAAACCTGAAATTGGTTACAAACTAGTCAAGCGATTAAAAGCAGCGGGATTTCTTGTTAATCTTGCCGTTTTTCCTGCTGTGTCTCTTAATAAAACGGGGTTAAGAATATCAATTACTCATCATCATTCCAAAGAACAAATTGGGCACTTATTAGCTACTATTGCAGAAGAATTACCTAAACTGCTAATAGAAGAAAACTATCCTATGAAAAAGATTACTCGTGTTTTTAAACTAGATAAAGTTAAATATAATATAACCGTATAAAAAATAATTTATATTATTCCCTCCACTCTCGCCAGAGTGTAGGGAATTTCTTCCTTTTTTAGAGAGCACCCTAATTTGATTTCTTAGCCAATCTTAGGTGTATAGCAACCTGTTCTTGGTTTAGTTAAGTATGTTACTAGACTATGACTAAGGGGGCGGACATATTTATTCGATACATAATTTTTTCAAGTTGATTAATTATTAATTAATTAGACATGTAGATTGCGTCTAGCAAATAATTAATAATCAGTAATTAATAATGTCCGACCCCGTAAGTTTATCATATTAAATAAGCCAGAACTATTCAATTCAACATTAATCATTCAAAAGTAGTTATTACGTAGGAGGTTTTTTGTTATTTCTAAACAAGTCTATAACAGAATAAATAACCCAATCAGTAAGGATTAGGAACTTTATTATTTTATTAATAATTAAAAACCTAGAAATCCAGAACCTCTTGAGTAGCTACCAAAACTGATAGAAATGAAGCAAGCAGAGTCAGATATTGTGTGGAACAAATTAATGACAGAGTTACCAAGTAAAAATGAAACACTCGTTACTAGTATTCATACAAAAGGCCTCAAAATTTTAGATATTCCTGTCGATCATTCTCCTACTGTAAGTGAAATTAATGAGATTCTTAAAGCCAAAACTCGTTGGCAAGTTTACCCAACTGTTGGGTTTGTATCTTATGACGAGTTCTTTGAAAGAATGTTAAAATATGAGTTTCCACTGAATACTTATGAACGTCCCCTAGCGGAATTATACCACTCTACACTACCTGATAAAGTACATGATGTATTTGGTCATTTACCACTTTTAACGGACGACCAATACACAAAGACGATGTTGGATTTTAGCGAGATAGCTGTTACTTTCGCAGGTAATGATGTCGCCAAAATATTCTTGGAAAGGTTTTATTACTATATATTCGAATTTGGATTAATCCGAGAATCGGACATTGTCAAGGTTTTAGGGGCAGGTAATATTTCTTCTTTCAAAGACTGTCAAAAAAGTGTCAGTGATACTTCCAAGCAATTTGAATTTAACCCGATCATTGTGATGGAAACAGATTTTGTCTATAATTATTTCAAGCAATATTTTATTGTAAATAGTTTGGAGGAAATATCTGACGCTAAGGAGTTAATCTTGGACTATATCAATTTTGCTCTTAAGCATAAGAACTTGGAGTATAAGGTAAAGGAGACGATTTATACAGGGTATGAGTAAGATAATGGTCAAGTAGTCAGACCTAAAATTTAAATTTTCTGTCAGAAGTCAGATTCTTGACGTTGAACACGCATGGAATCTGATTTCTGACAACTTTTAAAAGGGCTTTCTTATAAAAATAAAAAGGAAGCAATAGGAACTACTTTGAACCACAAAAGATACAAAAGAACACAAAAGGAACACACAAAAATCATCATTATTCCTTTTGTGAAAACCCTTTTGTGCTCTTTTGCACCTTTTGTGGTTCAAAATAACTTTTATAAGAAAACCCTTCAACTTTTAAAGAGTGGGCGTTTATTTAGACTTTTTAGGGAACTAAAATTCCAGAAAATTCCTTATAGAGGCTTAAACAACTACTCATGAAAGATCGTAAACTAAGCAAATTTTTAAGCCTCATTTTAAGACATCGCCCAGAAGTATTAGGTATTATTGTAGATGAATACGGTTGGGCATCCACCCAAGAAATTATTGATAAAATGCAGGAAAAGGGGAGAACTGCTAGTTTAGAAATGATTCAAGAAGTCGTCCGAGCAAATGATAAACAACGCTTTAAATTATCTGACGATAACAGTCGAATAAGAGCTAATCAAGGACATTCTATCAATATTAATTTAAACTTAACGCCTCTTCCGCCACCCCCCGTTTTATATCATGGTACTGCTGTTAAAAACAGAACGGCTATATTGAAAGAAGGCATTCAAAAGCGCAATCGACAGCATGTTCATCTATCCGCTGATCGATCAACTGCTCAAAAAGTGGGTCAACGGCATGGTAAACCCATTATTTTAGTAGTGGATACTTATAAAATGCACCAAGAGGGAATACCATTTTATCAATCAGAAAATGGTGTATGGTTGACGGATTATGTAGCTCCTATTTTTTTAATGGAGAAAGTAAAGGTCTAGGCTAGGTATCGGATACCTCAAAGGTCTAATGATTATCCACATCTTTTTAAGGAGTTGCTGGTGAGCATTTGCAATGCGCAACCTCTATGTTTCTCGCCTCTGGCGAGTTGCAGATGGGAATAAAAGGATAGCAAACTATTCCTCAACACTCGCCAGAGGCGAGAAACATAGAGGTTGCGCATTACAAATGCTCACCAGCAGCCTTCTGGTTACTTGTGGGTAATCGTTAGACCCGATACCTAATCTTCCAGCTAAACTTGTCCAATAGCGGAAATATTTTGTGATATTTGCACAATTACTTTCTCCTTACTCACCATCCATAATTATGAAATTTCGTTGGCTACTATTCGATGCAGATAACACCTTATTGGATTTTACGAATGCCAGTAAACAGGCATTTTGGCAAACTATGCAAGACTTCAATAAACCTTGCACCGAGGCAGATTATAAATGCTATAAAACCATCAACCACGCTGTTTGGACAGCATTTGAGCAAGAAAAAATAACCGCAGAACGATTGCGCATACAGCGAATGGAGTTATTCCTAGAAGCTATACAGGACGCAAGCACCAATCCAGAAAAATTCAGTAAACAATACTTGAATAACCTGATCGTAAAAAGTGAACTGTATGAGGGCGTACCTGCCATCTTAGAAAGGCTACAAAAAAACTATCTGTTAAGTATTGTAACCAATGGTTTGAAAGAAGTGCAGCGACCTCGTCTACGAAAACTAAATTTATTACCTTATTTTAAGAGTATTGTCGTCTCTGATGAGATTGGCGTAGCCAAGCCAAGTATCGCTTATTTTGAACAGGTATACGCGTCTATCCCAAATCCACCTGCTAAAGCAGAGATATTAGTGATTGGAGATAATTTACATTCTGATATTCTTGGAGGGGTGAATTTTGGAGTTAGCACTTGTTGGTTGCATCATGGAAAAACGAATGAGACGGCTATTGTGCCGACTTATGAGATAGAGAATATTTATCAATTTGAAGCATTATTGGAAGGGATTAGGTAAGGACGAGGTTATACAACGGATAATTTAAAGACAACGGATGTAGGTGTTGACGGGTTATACAACGGATAATTTAAAGACAACGGATTTAGACGTTGACTTTTTTTGACTCATAGTAATATTGAATTATTCGTTGTATAAAATGTCAACATCTAAATCCGTTGTCTTTAAATTATCCGTTGTATAACTGTCAACGTTTAATCTTATGTTACATCCCTTAATGCAACACTATTTTCTGCTCTCCAATCAATCGCCCATCCGCATAAACGTGTACCAAATAAGTGCCACTCGGCAACCCATCATTTTTCCAAACCAACTGAGGCCTAGGAAAATTGGATAAAGTATCATGGAAAACAACCTGTCCTTGCATATTTAGAATATCCAAACGAACCAATGTATTGATAGCATTCCCTTCCTGCAAAACAATAGTAAAAATGTCAGCAGCAGGATTCGGGAAAATAGTTAATTTAGGTATTTGATAAGGCGTAGTTGAAGAAGCAATAAGCGAATTACTGACCATAGGACTTGACGGTATCTCTTGCCATTCCCCAATACCATTAGGCACTCTACCATAACTCACATCTGCTGTTTGCTCGCCAAAGGTAAGCGCATCAATTGGTACAAAACGGGTTGCTGTTTTTGTAAATAAACTGATTGTTTCTCCTTTGGAACTTAACTTAAAATTACAATGAAAATCTCCTTGGTCTTGGTCTTCATCTGCCCAAATCAATAAAAAGGTTTTTGCATGTAGAACAGCAGATGGAAAAGCCCACTTATCAGGTCGAGTGACATCATCTGTGAGATAAATATTGTCTAAAGAAATAGGCGTGTCTCCTGCATTATATATTTCAATCCAATCAGACAATTCATTGGCTTCATCCGTTATACTGTTCCTGTTTTTAGCTAGTATTTCATTCAAGTAGAGTGGTAGACCACTGTCGATAATTTGAAGTTCTTGATTATGACATAAGGGTTGACGGCTTGTAAGACCTTCCCCATCTATCGCTTGTACATAGTAGGAAAGCGTCGTGTTATTATCAAAACCTTCTATTTCTACACCAAATTGCCCATCATTGGAATCTCCATCTTGATGTTGCCCATCATCGAGCATGGGTAGGCAGGTGATAGCTTCTTCCTTATTTACTTGGTAGCAAAATTCAACATTGCTTATGGTTGCTTCATCTAATACCCTTGTTGTCCAATGAAGGGGTTGAGTAGGAATAGCTATTGTGTTTTGAATAGCGTGAATGACAGGCTCAATATTACCTGATTCTAGTTGAGCGAGCGCACTCTTTGATCGTTCTTCGATGTAGGGTTTTAAGCCATATTTTACATGCCCATTCAAGGACGCTGTATAAGACTTAGTGTATTCTTCAACCGACCAACCATAATCTTGATTTCTGTAAGGGTCATTGACGACAGCAGTGTCAATAAGGGCTTTTTTAGCATCCAAGTAAGGAAATAAATAGTCCTTATTAAAGAACTCGGTAATTAATTGTTGCATATAATAAGAAAACCGCTTTCGATAAACAGGATCAGCCATTATTCGAGTATATAAGACTCGTTTTTCATTGTTGGGTTTCCAGTTATAAATGTCTCTAGTGGCCAAATCTCCAATAAACCAATCTATGCCAAAAGTGTTATCTATATCGAAAGGGATAAATTCAAATTTTCCAGTAGCCGTATTGTGATACAAATAAAAATTATTCTTATTAAAAATTGGCCCATCCCAATTGGAAGTCAGTATATCAAAGGCAATGACTTTAAGATAGCTATCAACATTAAAAACAGCTTCTAATTCACAAGCAAAGGAGGGCGGATTGGCATTATTAATCGCATCTATTAATCGAGCCAAATCACTATAGTCGTCTGTTTCGGTATTTGTTTTTAATTCATAAGGGCGTTTCCCAAAGGCGAGTTCTTTATAAGAATCTGGTTCATAATCAATAAAATCGAGGGTGGCAGGGTAGGTGCATTTATATAAATTCCCATTATTATTGCCAAAGCGTTGTTGCACAAATTCCTCATCAATATGCTCCACATTAATATACACCCCAAAATAGCGATCATTGATATACAACTGCACATGATTAGCGCGGGGCGCAGGAATCCCCATTGCTCGCAATAAATCCCATCCTATTTTAGAGCGAATAATGGACGGGTCATTGTGTTCGCCATTAATATTCATTTTCTCTAAGCCCTTATATTTTCGCCCAGGTACATACGTATTTATGGATAATTTAAACGACTTTTTTTTAGCTCCACGAGAAGTATTGCCCCTTAATCGAAAACCTACATCGGGCAGCGTATCCCTAACTGTCCCATTATCAAAAATTACTTTTGTTCGATAATGATGGTCGCTTTCTTGATTACTCGGCAATAATAATTGGGTCAAAGAATCTTGGTCAATTGTTATTTCAATGCGAGGTAATACGTCGTCTTTGAAGACTGCACCTAACTTGGGGATAGGGTTTTGAGCAACTACAAATTGTGCGAACCCACTTAGTAGTAGAAAAGGAAAGCAAAAAAATCTGTACATGGTTTTGTTGTTTGCCGTACCGTGGCCTTTAGGCTGCGACCGTACAGTAGGCTTTAGCCTGCTGCTGTTGTTAGCTGTATTATAAAGATTACTACGCCGCAGCCTAAAGGCTACGGTACGGGCGCAGCCTAAAGGCCACGGTACGGGTACGCTACAATTTTATCGTCTAGGAATCAAAGTCCTAGGATACACCACCACACTCTCATTCCCATAAATATTCACCGCCGACACCCCAAACAAATAATTATCAATCACAATATTTTCCAAAACAGCCTGTGTATCTTTCCCCACCCAACGACTATACTGCCATTGCGGTGCAGTCGTATCTCGCCAATACACCTTATAGCCCAATAGCGCAGGATCTTCCACCGCATCCCACTGAAGCGTAGTATTCGGTTTCACAGCCCCACCAATCATCACAAACGAAGGTGGAAGCGGCGACCAAGCAAGACCCGCTAAAGAAATAGCATTTACCGCCGTCAACTTAGCAGCATAATCAAAATCAACCCCCTCAATAACATCCCCATAGTCAATGCCATTTTCTGTTCGCAAATCTTGATGTTGGCGATTATAATTTTCATGCGTCTCCATGATACGCACTCCTGGGAAACCAGCATCATTAAACGGTTTATGGTGCCCACCTCTACCAAAACGATCCAAACGATAGATCATTTTAGCCGTTAGATTGGTCATATACGTAGCCGTCATGTGTTCAATATAGCGAGCTAATTGTCTAGAAGGGCCATCGACTTCGCCTCCATAAAACCGATTCCAAATCAATTCTTGTTCCGTTTGTTTTGGTGGAGCAGGTTCTGAAAAAACTCGAAAAGTAGTGTTATCTATGACCCCATCAATGCCATGAATATTGCCAATCATATCATTATTAATCACCCCTACAATATCCCATTTTTGATCAATAGCATCTGCTGCTAAGAATTTTCCCCCAAACAAACCCTGTTCTTCTCCAGATAATCCAACCAATAGCACACTAGTTGGAAAGTCATATTTCGATAGTACTCTTGCCGCTTCCAACACCCCTGCCATCCCCGAAGCATTATCATTTGCCCCAGGAGAATCCGATGTGGAATTGAGTGGGTCAGATACTCGACTATCAATATCTGCTGACATAATCACATAACGATTCGGATGGACGGTTCCTCGTTTTATTGCCATAACATTGACAATCCAAGTATCGTCGGGAATTCTACGAGACTCGCCTCCTTTTTTTAACCCTTTATGATAAGAGACTTCCAAACAATTCCCACATTGAGCAGAAATTTGATCGAATTCCTTTTTAATCCATCGGCGGGCCGCCCCAATGCCTCTTGTCTCGGAGGTGGTATCTGATAAAGTATGTCGAGTACCAAAACCAACTAAAGCACGGATGTCTTTTTCAATGCGATCTGCATCAACGCTTTGGATAATGTCATACATTCTTTGATCGTGGGAAGGTGGCGATTGGCTGGAGAGGGTGGGGAGTAAGGCTATTTGTAGTACTAGGAATAATAATATATTTTTCATGTAGAATTAAGTTGTGAATGAAGTATGGGATGCTAAAATACGTAATATGTACCTGAGTTTAAATAAAGGACTGCTTTTAAGATGGATATTTTTTGTTGTAGGATAAAGTGAATTTGTGTTCAATTTTATAAAAAAATCTCAAAGGTGAACACTTTTTTACTTTTAAAGAGTTTACCTAATAGAGCATTCTAAATGCTTAAAGGAGACAGTAACCTGTATAACCTCCAACCGAATGTAAACAATACTCTTGATAACTTTAATCATAAACGTTTATTTATTCATCCCAAGGTAGAGTACTAGCGACCGAGGGAAAACTAAAAAAAAGCAAATCCCTCGGTCGCTAGGAAATATCTTGGATTGGATTTTAATAATCATGAGTCAGTTATTGATTTTATTTGAGAGCCTTTCTCAAAATAGAAGTGAGTTGAATATATGTAACTTTGTAGAGGCTTGTTATTTGGAGTACTATGATCGGATACTCCGATTTACTCATTCTCGTGGTATGTCCTACCCGAAAGATATTACCCAAGAAGTATTTAGAAAACTTCATCAAGTGCTATTGAATGGAGGCACTATCCATTTTCCTTCTGATAAAGCTATTACGAATTACTTGTTCAGTGCAGCAAAAAACCTTTGCTATTCTGAATATCGGAAACAAAATAAAATGATCTTATTAAAAGAAATTTTGGATAGTAATGAGCGAATGAATCCTTATCCTACGCTTAATTTGAATATGGATTTAGAAACTAGTCTTCAATTATTAGGAGAATCGTCTATTAGTTGTATGCAATTAAGATTGGAGGGCTATAAGTATGATGAAATTGCTAAACTTAAAGACCTGCCTTTAGAGACAGTTAGAACAACTTTACGTCGTACTCGTAAGAAATTAAGAACAAAATTGAGATCAATTGCGTAAATTTTAGGACACTTGTATTACGAAATAATTTTTAGAAAGACTAGGCTATTTTTTTATTAAAAAAATAGCCTAGTCTTTCTAAAAACAATCCAATTTATTTATACATCGGACTCAACCACTTCTCTTTCGCCTCAAACTTACTCCCACTCGCCCATTGAAACCCTTGCATTAAAAGCGTCTTAGCAGCTGGATTCTCATCAAATAACTCTGGATGATGGCCTAGGGATAAATAAAATACACGGCCTTTTCCATAATACTTTTTCCAAGCAATAGGCATCGTTGCCCCCTCTATCCATTCATCATGTTCTCCAGAAAACTGAGTAGTCGCTAATACTTTTACATTCGGGTCGATGTGCATATAATACTGCTCTGTATGAATAGCAAAATTTTGAATACCTGCGGTCACAGGATCCGTTGGATCCGTAATTTGAACCGTGTAATCAACCTGCCCACCGGGATGACCGACAAACTGCCCTCCTACCATATATTGAAAAGCTGTTGTTTCCCTAAAAGCATCGCCTGTACCGCCATGACAACCCGCAAACCCAATCCCTCCATCTTTGATCGCTGACAATAAGCCTTTAGCTTGCGCTGGCGTTAATTTATCCATTGTGACTGATTGAATTATCAAGTCAACCGTTGATAAAAAGGTAGAATCTTCATACACTGCTACAGAGGGAGAAATGGTTACTTCTGCTCCTGACATTCGCAAAAATTTGGAAATTTTTTCGGTGTATTCCTTTGGCTTATGACCTTGCCAGCCGCCATAAATCATTAATACATTTTTTTCTTTCAAAGAGGGTAATTCTGGAAGGGCAGGGGCTGTTTCGGCAGGCGGCATAGCAGTCATTTTTTCGGTAGTAGAAGTAATTGCTTCTTTCGTGGTACTAGTGTTGCAAGCCCCGAACCAAAGACAGAATAAGAATAGAAAATAGGGTTTCAAGTTGTGCATTCTTGTTTATTTATAATTTTTCTTAAATCAGTTTTTTTTATGTAAATACTCAATAACCCACCCCTAGCCCCTCCCTTAAAAAGGAGGGGAATCGTCTTCCTAGAAAATTCTTTCGACTGTCGAAAAAAAATAGAGCAGAGACGGCTCTTTCGATTGTCGAAGAAACTTGGGACAGAGGCGACTCCCCTCCCTTAAAAAGGAGGGGAATCGTCTTCCTAGAAAATTTTTTCGACTGTCGAAAAAAATTAGAGCAGAGACGGCTCTTTCGATTGTCGAAGAAACTTGGGACAGAGACGACTCCCCTCCCTTAAAAAGGAGGGGGAATCGTCTTCATAGAAAATTCTTTCGACTGTCGAAAAAAAATAGAGCAGAGACGGCTCTTTCGATTGTCGAAGAAACTTGGGACAGAG
>JAYJMJ010284768.1:0-11303 GCA_036873875.1 Laminaria ephemera
TTCCGTATTCACACAGCATCGCAGATTGGACTACTGCAGGTATTGAGGTCGCGCCGAATTACCACCAATTACTAGTAAGACATGTCGGTATGCCTTGTAACTCCGCGCGTACTTGGTTGTACACCACGAGTACACCAGGCACCTGGTACTCATAACGTCCTGCTGCTGCTGCAATGACACGAGCATCACACTGATGTTGTACGAAGCTCAGGTATACGCAAAGACCCAATCAACTGTCCGCTACGTACCGTACCTGGCATGTATTATATGGGTACTACTGCTTACCAGTACAAGTAATAATAGGGTTTGGGTTTACAGTAGGGTTAGGGAAGGGACCCTCCCCTCTACGAGTACTCGTACCAAGTACTCTCCAACTGACCTTGTTTCTCCTGCCTTCACGTCCATTTGGATTGCAGGGGCCGTGAGTGCGCCTGCTGCAGCCACGCCAGCCAACGCCAGCACACACCGAAGGAGTCGCATGGCCTGTCAGTGTCGATGCCGCACAACGATACCTGTTACGTCGTACCAGGTACCTGGTCAGCTCTCCCTGGTAGTCCTTGTGCTCACAATCAAACTGATAGAATATGAGCTATTGAGCTCTAAGAATCTCCACTCTCCACCAGCCCCAAACAATATTGGCGGTCTCTTCTTTCTTCCAAGACAAGACGGTCCCGTGGTAGCTCTCCGGACACAGCAGTAGACGTTAGCGGTATGGTCTCTCTGACAATCAGGTGCTCTTCAAAAGCCAAGGCAATGCAAGGTACAAACCAGACAAGGCGCGGAGCAATGACTCGCACTCGAGGAATAGGGTTT
The DNA here is from genome assembly GCA_036873875.1 of Laminaria ephemera. NCBI lineage: Eukaryota > Phaeophyceae > Laminariales > Laminariaceae > Laminaria > Laminaria ephemera. The sequence goes on from JAYJMJ010284768.1 coordinate 814, forward strand.
CGTTTTTCTTGGAAGACGTTCATGATAGGGGTTAGGGGATGCGCAATTCTCGCTCCACCGCGCAAAATAAACAGTCTGTGAAAAAGTGAAGTGATGAGAAAGGGAAAGGAGCTGGCTTTTCAGTGCTGGCTGGTTACGGTACTGTAGGACTACACTGGATATTACTGACTGTAGCGTAATTGGAGCAAGGGAGAATGTCGTGAAGGACAGAAAGGCACACAGACTTTGAGGTGCAGGGAGACGAAAGCCTACAGCTGCAAGCTGAATTTTGGAGATAAATTTAAGAAGCGCGTTTAGTATTCATATACCTACCTTAACGGTCCTTATATTTAAGTCAAAACGGTATAATGGTCATGGTGTGTAACTGCTGCTGTAAATCGCACCGCATACGATATATATGCAGATAGATCCCAACGGGCTGCAGCACGGCACGTGTCGTGCGCGAAGCTGCCTGAGGTAAAACGGACGGCAAAAAAAGGCAGGAGTCGTCCTGCCCCATGGTTCACTCGGCGGGTTTAATTGACCCCTCTGGCTCCTGCCGACTGAGAGACCCTCTGTTACAGAGGTCAAGTCCCGACCTTGATGACCAGAACTCTACCCGACGACGCATACATCATACCTGGTACAGCTTACGAGTACAGCAGGGTGTGGGCATCATGGTTGGGTTGAAGATCGTTAAGTTGGTGTGGCCGTGCTTAGACCTTACTGTACCTTTTCACAGCGGTAAGGCCGGGAGTCGTTCGACCTTCAACCCCATGGTTCAATCACACCCTGGGTTTTCCCCTGGCTCTTTCCCACTGAGCGACACCTCCTGCAAAGGACGCTACAAGACCAAGCCCGGCCTTGACCAGAACTCTACTCGTCGTGCATACCCCGGTACGTGGTATATACAGCATGCAGAAGCGTGGGCAGGGAGGGGCGGCTGGAGGATATTTGTGACCGCTGACTACGTATGGAGTTCAGGGAAATGAGCTAACGGGAGAACACCTTCATCATCATTGTACTTGGTGTCACGGTGCCACAGTGCTTGGATCTTACCGTATTTTTTCGCAACGACCGACCGTGGGTTGAGCTCTCACATGGCGGAACCCAAAGGTGAGAGTTATAGTCTACAGGGATAGGGGGCGGGGGGGGCAAAGAGAAGACCAAAAGTCTCAACCTTGACCCGTACTCTGCTCGTGCATTACCGGTACAGTATCCGAGTACAGCAGGGTGTGGTATAGATGATATCTGGTGTCACGGCGGTGCTTGGATCTCACCGTACCTATTCAAAACGGTAAAGACGGGAGTCGTTCGACCTTCGACGCCATGTCTCACTATTTATAGCTGGGCTTGCCCCTGACTCCCTCCGACTGGGCGACCCTCCTCCAAAGTACGCTGTAAAGATCAAGACTCGACCCTCATCAGTACTCTACCTGTGCACATATGGTACGAGTGCAGCATGCAGCAGTGTGGGCAGCATGGGTGGGTGGGGGATACTTGGTGCCACGGTGCTCGGATCTTACTGTATATTATCACAAGCGAACGTGAGTTGAGTTCTCACTTGGGCGGAATCCAAAGGTGAGAATATAGTCTACAGGGTTAGAGGGCGGTGGGGCGAAAAGAAAGCCAAATCTCGACCTTCACCAGTACTCTACTCGTGCATTACCAGTATACCAGAGTATGTGTACAGCACGACGTATGAGTACAGCAGGGTGTGGGCAGCATGGGTCGGTAGAAGATAGTTGGTTTGCAGACGGTGCTTGGATCTTACCGTACGTACCTTTTCACAACGGTACGGGCAGGAGTCGTGCAGGGGTCGTTCGACCTTCGACTCCACGGTTCAATCACTCCCTGGGTTTTCCCCTGGATCCTTCAGGCTGAGCGACCCTCCTCCAAAGGATGCTGTCATATCAAGTTTTGACCTTCACCAGCTGCAGCTGCAGCAGTGTGGGAGTGTGCATAGTGGACAGTAGTGGGTGGAAGATGTTGTTTTATGGTCTAGTGGGTTAACCTCGCAACCACTAAGTAAGGTCGATTTCGCTGGTTCGAGCCCCCCCGAGTGCATACTCGTATATACTCGTAGGGGTTTTTTCTTGTGCTGAAAATTGACTTGCGGAAAGCGCGAGAGCGTGAGTTAGCAAACTTCGATGAAAATCGACGAGCGTTGAGATTGCTGAACCCTTTGCGCGATAAAAATGAAGGCACGTACCGGGGGCGAGAAGGGACGACACCTGTGACCACAGCTTGTCCAGAAGTTGGAAAGTAAAAGTGAGATACAAAATATATATACTCAGTATATAAATTTGGTGTCACCGGGTAATGCTTGGATCTTACCGTACCTTTTCACAACGAACGTAGGCTGGGCTCTCGCATGGCCAAATCCAACGGTAAGATGTAAACAGGGTTAGGGGGCGGGGGGGCAAAGAAAGCCAACGCCCGCCTGCAGCACGCGCTCGCAAAGCCGCGCGCTGTGGTCGTCAGGGGACATCCTAAATCCATCCCCGGGTTTCACTGGTGGATGGATAGGATCTGAGCGTCCACGTTTCTAGATCACAGCATGCTCCCGGCGTACCAGTCTCTCGAGGGGGAAGAATGAGATAGGGCTTGCCGAAGAACACGCAAGGTAACACAAGGTACCAAACCCCCTCGGACGAATTTCAAAGCTGATCTTCTCGACCACGGGGAGGGTGCATTCGCCGAGCAATGCGTCTATGGACAGGTCTCGGCGAGATCTTTCAAAAGCGACCGTTTTCGTTGTGTGTGCCTCCCTCATTTTGGAGTAAACATGCTCGGATAATGATCCCAGGGGGGGTGTTATCATGCGTTGTCACCGGTATAATTCGGAGTATAATACGGTAACACGCTGGCAGTGGTGCTGTTGCGCTGGGGGACCTTTAGTGATTTAGTGGTTACCGGTAGTGCAATAGTTAGCCTCGAAGATGTGAGTGTGGGCGTGTAGACCAAGCCGCTGTCGCACTGGGAGGGTGCGAGTACAGTACAGGGCACCCAATAAGACAAAGAAACAATGGCCCAGGCTACACCATCTTCTTCGAGAGAAGGTGCTTTCTACACTAATCTCAGTGTAACGGCTCCCGAATATCTGATATTCCTGTAAATATCAGCCGGCGTTTCTTATTATCCTGTTTATCTTAGGTATCATGTACTGTAGCGCCTTCCCTATTGCGGTAGCGCATGGAGAGGACGTCGGCTCGGGCAGGCAAGTTGTACTACCAACCCCTGCCCCTACTCTGGATTGTGGTCCTGATGGTCGCCTCATATCTGGAAGATACCCTCGATCCATGTACGTGCCATACATACATGTACCGCCAACCCTTACCTTGGATTATGGCGCTGATGGCCGCCCCACCTCTGGAGGTCAACGATGTCAAGAGACATGCCAAGCAAAGCGAAACGTGCGCTGCCAAGGGTGTAGGGTCGAGTGTTCCACACTAAGACCTACTAGTTTGGTGTCAGTCAAGGAACATTTGCTGTCTGACAAGGGGTGAAAGCGCTGTCTCCTGACATGTTTGCTGGAGGATACCCTCGACCCCTGTAGGTATCATACCTGTACCGCCGGCCCCCACCCTGGATTGTGGTCCTGGTATCCACCTCATATCTGGAAGATACCCTCGACCCCTGCACGTATATAGTACCTGGTAGATGACTTCTTTCAAGGGACCATAGTGCGCCGGGGCGGCAGGGTCCCTTATATACCGACGTCCCTTAACAAATGTGGTCCCTCTAGCACATGACGCTTTTTTTAAGCAATCTATGTGACGTTTTTCAAGCGGGAAACAGTGTGGTGCCCCCTTCTAAGGGACTTGGGGTCCCTTATTGAGTGTTGCGTCCGCTATAAGGGACGCTTAAAAGTGGGAAAAAACGGTGTGGAGAAATGTGAGGTCCCTTATATGCTGATTTTCCTTATCACGGGGTCCTTTAAGAGGGGCCACCTACTGTATCTGGAGAAGGCGGTCGGTGGGGGGTCTAGTTTTGACCCGTTAAAGCCGCGTTAGTGACATGCTACTAGTATTCATAGTAGTACGATAGGGTTAACACCTACTTCTTCCGAGGGTTCTGTCTACCTTACCACCTTACCCAAACACCGACCTTGAGAAGAGTGAAACTTCAACCCGACGAACAATTTCATGGCCTGGGCGTACAGCGAACGGTATAGTAAGACCCAGAAGGTATTCGAACGATATCGGGTAGCTCAAAGGTTGATGAGCCCCGTCTATCGTAAATATTTTTTGCCAAAAAGAGGTACAGTACCCCTATCGTAGCACGGGCCTATACACACTCTGTACTTACTGTACTTACTGTACCTACTGTTCTTACTGTTCTTACTGTACTTACTGTACTTACTGTACTTACTGTACTGTACTTAATTTACTTACTTTACTTGCTGTACTTACTGCACTGGTTTTAGCGCGGGAGTTGTCTGGCGGTTGTTTGTCAAGGGTCAAGGGTGCCTTCAATCGACACCGTTGGGTGCTGGTAGGGCAGCGAGTCGTGCAGTTTTCGCCTAACCCTAAGACCAGACTCTGGGTGAGAATCTCCCACGCGACCGACGGTAGAGGAAGCACCTATTCATACTAATACTAACACAGCAGATGTTCGGAGGTCCTGGCTTCAGGAGCTCTATCCCTCACCCAACAACGGACGTTGAGAAAATACTAAAGTGCAACCTGGGATGAACAGTCCCAGGGCCTAAGTATGTAACGCATAGTACATACTGGTGCATTGCGGATGGGGGGAGAGCCGGGTACCAGTTGGACAAATCGCCGCTGGTGCTGCAGGTGTCGAGGAAGACACCCATGTCGCGGAGTTTGGCGGCTTCCGCTACGTCACGGGGCTCGGCTACGTCGAGGCTTGCGTGTGTGTACCCTTGTAGCCCTTGTAGGACGCGTGCTATGATATGATAGGGGTACTGTACCTCTTTTTGGTCCAAACAACCATTCTGACAGACGGGGTTCCACGACTAACAAAACTACTATTACGGGGGAACATACCTGGTAGTAATGAGGACCAAAAATGGTTAGTAAAAATAGTGGAATATGTAGATTTTTGTGCATATAATGGGTCCTGATTACTATAGTCCTCCGTAATATTAAAACTACTACATAGTACCATGGTACCCAATATTGCTGGAATCCCACTTGTGTTTTGCAGCAATTCTCTTTCTTTTTTAATCCTCCGGCGGATCGGGAAAAGTAAAGCTTAAGCTCACCACACTCCCAAGTATTTTCATACGTGTCGTGTGTCAATTTAACTCAACTGCATTCGCAATCCAGCGTTAGCTGGCGTATCCTTCAGTTCCCGTGGCAACGGCAGCGCAAACTGCCCCTACAGCAGCATTATCATAGGTCATTATTGTTCATCGAGTTACGCGTACAATTTTTAACAAAGTCGGGTTTTGGGTGGGGCATAGAGCTCCTCAAAAAAGGACCCTCGGGTATTTGGGTGTATCCCTACCGTACTATTAGTACTATTAGTAGCATGTGTCGCAGACAGAATCGATTGTTGTCTTCAGGGGACGTCCTGGGTATATTCCCAGGTTTCCATCTCCCAGCGCAACACCAGCATGCTGCGGTGATCCAGCAATGCTTCCCCTTGGCTGATTGGTCATCTGCGCGTTTCCCCACAATTCTACAGAATTACGACAATTCCGCAGTTTTAGGGGTTTGCATCTCCTAGTGTAACACCAGCACGCTGGGGTGATCCACCAATACCGCCCCTTTTAGCTGTGTGGTCATCCACGCCGTTTGAACATAACTCTGCATAATTACTCTGCAGAATTATCATAATTCTGCAGAATTACCATGTTTCTGCAGAAATAGGGATACATTCCCGGGTTTCCATTTCCTAGCGCATCACCAGCACGCTGGGGTGATTCAGCAATGCTTCCCCTTTGCTGAGTTGTCATGCACGCCGTTTGAACATAATTCTGCAGAATTATCGGCACATTCCCGGGTTTCCATCTCCCAGCGCAACATCAACACGCTGGGTGGGGTGATCCAGCACTATTAACAGTGCCCCTTCGCTTAGTGGTAATCCACGCGTTTGACCATAATTCTGCAGAAACAAGAGTCTCCAGAATTATGGGTGACCAACTACTCGAAATCTCGTCCTACATGTATATCTACCGCGTGAAAGGTGCCGTGGTGGCATTGTGTTGTCCATACCTTTCTTTTAGGCTATCCGACATCGCCTAAGTCATAAAACTGACCGAATAATATCGCCCGTACATCACTAACTACAGTATGGCCCCTCTATAGTGCCGGTTGAGTAATGCCGGTTGCCCGCTATAGCGCCTGTGGAATCTCTTGGCACAGACGGGAACAAGCAGTAGTCGCAGTATGCGGAATAGTGCCAGTTGCCGCTATAGTGCCGGTATTTCCGGCTGGCACATACCGGCGCGATAGAGGGACCACTACTGTACTACCTTCCGTAGTAGTAGCCGTGGTGATCCAGCAACCATTCATCTCAGGACAAACCTTGGCGGATCACCACAGCTAGATTGACACGTAATTCTGCATAAATATGGTCAAACGCGTGCACGACCACTCTGTCAGGGCCAGCGTTGCTGGATCACCCCAGCTAAAAGGCCACCCATAATGCAGAATTATGGGTGGTCATCTAGGTGAGGTGATCTCGCAATGTCGGCCGTAAGCTGAGTGGACTTCGACGCGTTTGATCCTAATTCTGCAGAATTACGGGTGGTCATCTAGTTTGGGTGATCCGGCAATGCTGGCCTTGAGCTGAGTGGTCATCCGCGCGTATCATTAAATTTCTGCAAAATCATTTACATGAAGTGATCCGGTGTTGTTGGCCCGGAGCTGAGTCATCCACCCGTTTGACCATAATTCTGCAGAAATATCGGTGGTCATCTACCTTGGGTGATTCGGCATGATCCACGCGTTTGACCATAATTCTGCAGAATATGGGTGGTCATCTAGCTGGGGTGATCCGGCAGTGTTGGCCTTGAGCTGAGTGGTCATCCACGCGCTTGACCATAATTCTGCAGAAGTATGGGTGGTCAACTACCCGAATCTCGTCCTACAAGTAAATCTGCCGCTTGAAAGGTGATGTGTGGGGGCATTGCGTGGTCCATACCTTTCTTATAAGCTAGCCAACATCGCCTAAGCCATAAAACTCACCGACTGAAGCCCGTATCTACTACCTGGTACCTTCCGCAGTAGCGGTGGCAATCCAGCAACCATTCAACTCAAGACAAACATTGCCGGATCACCACAGCTAGATTACCACCCATAATTCTGCATAAATATGGTCGAATACGTGCAGACCACTCAGTCAGGGCCAGCGTTGCTGGATCACCCCAGCTAGATGGCCACCCATAATGCAGAATTATGGGTGATCATCTATCTGGAGTGGTCTCGCAATGTCGGCCTTAAGCGGAGTGGTTATCGATGCGCTTGACCATAATTCTGCAGAAGTATGGGTGGTCAACTACCCTAATCTCGTCCTACAAGTAAATCTACCGCTTGAAAGGTGATGTGTGGGGGCATTGTGTTGTCCATACCTTTCTTATCAGCTATCCAACATCGCCTAAGTCATAAAACTCTCCGACTGAAGACCGTAACTACTGCCTGGTACCTTCCGCAGTAGCTGTGGTAATCCAGCAGCAATTCAACTCAAGACAAACATTGCCGGATCACCACAGCTAGATTGATACCCATAATTCTGCATAAATATGGTCAAACACATGCACGACCACTCAGTCAGGGCCAGCGTTGCTGGATCACCCCAGCTAGATGGCCACCAATAATGCAGAATTACGGGTGGTCGTCTATCTGGGGTGGTCTCGCAATGTCGGCCTTAAGCGGAGTGGTCATCCACCCGTTTGACCATACTTCTGCACAAGTATGGGTGGTCAACTACCCGAATCTCGTCCTACAAGTAAATATACCTGAAAGATGATGTGTGGGGGCATTGTGTGGTCCATACCTTTCTTATAAGCTAGCCAACATCGCTTAAGAAAAAAACTCACCGACTGAAGCTCGTAACTACTACCTGGTGCCTTCCGCAGTAGCTGTGGCAATCCAGCAACCGTTCAACTCAAGACAAACACTGCCGGATCACCCCAGGTAGATTGCCACCCATAATTCTGCATACATGTGGTCAAACACGTGCACGACCACTCAGTCAGAGCCAGCGTTGCTGGATCACCCCAGCTAGATGGCTACCCATAATGCAGAATTATGGGTGGTCGTCTAGCAGGGGTGGTCTCGCAAGGTCGGCCTTAAGCGGAGTGGTCATCTACGCGTTTGACCATAATTCTGCAGGAGTATGGGTGGTCAACTACCCAAATGTCGTCCTACAAGTAAATCTACCGCTTGAAAAGTGATGTGTGGGGGCATTGTGTTGTCCATACCTTTCTTATCAGCTATCCAACATCGCTTAAGTCATAAAACTCACCGACTGAAGCCCGTAACTACTCCCTGGTACCTTCCGCAGTAGCTGTGGTAATCCAGCAACCATTGAACTCAAGACAAACATTGCCGGATCACCACAGCTAGGTTGACACCCATAATTCTGCACAAATATGGTCAAACGCGTGCACGACCACTCAGTCAGGGCCAGCGTTGCTGGATCACCCCAGCTAGATGGCCACCTATAATGCAGAATTACGGGTGGTCATCTAGCTGGGGTGGTCTCGCAATGCCGGCCTTAATCTGAGAGGACATCGACGCGTTTGACCATAACTGCAGAATTAGGAGTGGTCATCTAGTTGGAGTGATCCGGCAGTACTGACATTGAGCTGAAGTGGTCATCCACGCGTTTGAACATAATTCTGCAGAACTGTGGGTGCGGTCATCTAGCTTCAATTGTCCGGCAATGCTGGCCTTGAACTGAGTGGCCTTCCACGCGTTTGATCTAAATTCTGCAAAACCATCTAGCTGGAGTGATCCGGTATTGTTGGCCCTGAGCTGAGTCATCATCTACGCGATTGACCATACTTCTCCAAATTATGGGTCGTCATCCAGCTGTGGTAATCCGGCACCGTCCACACGTTTGACCATAATCCTGCAGAATGATGGGTTCTGCAGAACTATAGGTGGCCATCTAGCTGGGGTGATTCGGCATTAACCATGCGTTTGGCCATAATTCTGCAGAATATGGGTGGCCTTTCAGTTGGGATGGTCCGACAATATTGGCCTTGAACTGAGTGGTCATCCACGCGTTTGGTCATAATTTTGCAAAATTAAGAGCTTGGGGTGATCCGGCATCATCTACGCGTTTGACCATATTTCTGCAGATGGGTAGTCATCCAGCTGGGGTGGTCCGGGAATAATGTCCTTGACCTGAGTGATCACTCACACATTTGACCTACAGGTCGCACGCTAACCTCGGCACGGTGGACTCAAACAGTCTCTAGTTCGGACGCCTCCGCAACGATCGCAGTCGTTGTGGTTGCGTCCAGATCCGCGGTAACGTTCGCCGTCGCTGACTCGAAGAAAATCGCGGGCGACTATTTTTATGTAGTGTGGTGTACATTGCACGCATGCATGCATGCATGCACGCATGTCGTCCGCTCTCCGCGTATATTAGGGACTCTTCTTCCCCGGGTTTAACAGCCAAACCGGAAAGACGGAACAACGGTGCTCCTTTACTGGTTTGCTGGTTTTTCTCTCGTCAGTGGTCAGCTCGTACGGCAATCTCACTCGGTAGCCCCGAATGCGGTTTCTGCGGTAATTATGAAAAAAGGTTAACGACAGCTGCCGGCGTATAGCCAACTAACTGAAGATTCCTTCACAGCATCGGACGTCACCCCTTACTCCACCTGCCAATCAGCGACAGCCAGCGGCGGGAGACGCGATGGGCATGAGACGGCGTGGGCAAAGGCGGTTAGCGACGAAAATTCCCGCGGTGATACTGGACCGCCCCCGTGCGGACGTGCCCACCTGGGGCGTGGGACCCACCCACTGCTGATTTCCCCAGCTCAGGGTAATTCCTAACGAACGCAAAAACCACGATTCATGGCATTATTTGCGGATTGGCGATATGTCACGCTTTCTAAAAAAAACACGTTTTTTTTTGTCACGAATGCTACGGTAGAGGTGATTTTTTTTTTTCTGGGGCTCCTCACTTGAGGAGCTCTATTCCCCTCCCAAAAACTGATTTGAGGAAAACTAAAAGTGCCGCCTGAAGAACAAGCCCGTGGCCGAGGTATACAACGAAACATACTGCAAAAGAAGAACGAGATTCCGGCGATTTGGGGCTAAGGAGCCCCGTCATTCAGAAAACGTTTTCAGACAAAACATGTTACCTCTATTGTAGCACGCATCCGTGACAGTAATTGCTATATACTTGATACCTTTTTTTTTTAACTTTTCACTGGCACGCTTCATGGCGAATATCACTTTTTTCTTTTTTTTTTGCTCATCTCATCTATTCATATTCCCTTCGCGTTTTTTCTTTCTCCTTCTCCCTCCCTAGTCGTAACTCAGATCCGGGGTCACGTAGCAGGCTCTTCTCCCCCCTCCCCA
>JAYJMJ010284777.1:0-11303 GCA_036873875.1 Laminaria ephemera
CTCGGAGAGTGATTGAATTGCAAAAAGTGATTTAGCAGCCTCAGCCCTGTCCACGCCTTCGCGCATTTTGGTCGATCGAGCCTGAACCGCTTGCTGTCAAACTCGCTCCCTTATGAATTGCTTCCTTGATACGGACATTTTGTGACTCCAATAGGTTCGGAGTAAGGGTTTCTTAGGGTGGCTTCGCGAAAAATTCGGTCAGAATATGGATCGAGTTTGTCCAGTTTGGTATTGCCAGCGAAAGAATCAAAGCACGACTAGAGGGCAATTCACAATCGAGTTATCCTAACCTACTTATTAGTCAATGCCGAAGCGATCACGAATCTGCTGATCATGCTTGGCAGTCTTTTTTGAGTTGGGTAGCGCGATGTCGTGGCAAGAACTAATTGACGAACAGAAAGCCCAGAGCGATGTGATCGAATTGGGTGGTGGCCAAAAATCGATTGACCGTCAGCACAAAAAAGGTCGGATGACGGCGCGGGAGCGAATTACGGAGCTTCTCGATGACGATTCAGAATTTCTGGAGATCGGACGCTGGGCTGCGTTCGGCATGTACGAAGAGTGGGGCGGATCGACTTCGGCCAGCGTCGTTTGTGGTCTAGGGACGGTATCCAAGCGAACCGTGATGATCATCGCCAATGATGCGACGACCAAAGCCGGCGCGTTTTTCCCAATGACTTGCAAGAAAGTTTTGCGAGCTCAGAAAATTGCGATGCAGTCGCGCGTGCCGCTGCTGTACATCGTTGATTCGGCCGGCGTTTTTCTTCCACTGCAAGATGAGATCTTTCCCGACGAAGACGACTTTGGGAAAATCTTTTACAACAACGCCATCATGTCCGCGCAAGGCATTCCGCAGTTCGCCGCGATCATGGGAAACTGTGTCGCCGGCGGTGGTTACCTGCCAGTGTTGTGTGACAAACTGATTATGACCGAAGGAAGCGGGCTGTATCTGGCCGGTCCGGCGCTTGTGAAAAGTGCGATCGGGCAGGAATATACTTCTGAAGAGCTCGGCGGCGCAGAGATGCACGCGAGTATCAGCGGCACAATCGACTTTAAAGAACCTGACGATGCAGCGGCCATCGCGCGTCTGCGGCAGCTGGTCGAAGTGCTTCCTGAAGATTTGAAAGCGGCGCCCTATCGACATGATGAATCCAACGATCCGTCTGAGTCAGATGCAGAAAAGATTTACGATTCGATTCCGATCGATCCACAGACTCGATTCGATGTCAAAGAGCTGATTAGCTTCTTGGTCGATGCTGACTCGTTCATCGAATACAAAGCTGACTATGGGCAAACGATCACTTGTGGTTACGCAAAAATTGGTGGCTATCAAGTAGGCGTCATCGCCAACCAACGGAATGTGGTGAAATCAAAAAAAGAAGGCGTGCAGATGGGCGGCGTGATTTATCACGACAGCGCCGACAAAGAAGCTCGCTTCATTATGGATTGCAACCAGACGTGGACGCCGATTATTTTTCTGCAAGACGTGATGGGGTTTATGGTTGGCCGCGATAGCGAACAGGCGGGGATCATCCGCGCCGGCGCGAAAGTGGTGAACGTGATTTCAAACAGTCGCGTGCCCAAGATTACGATCATTACTGGTGGTAGTTATGGAGCGGGCAACTACGCGATGTGCGGAAAGGGATTTGACCCGCAATTTATTTTCGCTTGGCCCAATGCTCGGTATGCAGTGATGGGTGGCAAGCAAGCGGCGTCAACGATTCTTGATATTAATATCGCCGCGATGAGGCGAGCGGGGCAAGAGCCAGATGCCGTTGAAATGGAAGCGCTGCGTGAGAAAGTTCAATCGGCTTACGATACGTCAACGGATGTTCGTTACGCGGCGAGCCGTTTGTGGGTGGATGGAATTATTCTTCCACACGAGACGCGTGATGTGTTGATTCATTCGCTTTCCGTTGTGACTCGGCATGCGAAAGATGTCGCGTTTCAGACTGGCGTGCTGCAAGTTTGACACACTGGAAACTTCCCAGTAATCGGACAGGCTGGAAGCCCGTCCCCACCTAGAGTTAGTTGAGGACCGCCAAGCAAGCTGGATTGTTGTTTAGGTGGCGACAGGCTTCCAGCCTGTCATGCGACGTAGAGAGATTGTTGTGCGATGGAGAGCGTCGGTTTTGGGATGAAGAAGCTTGACTGGCTTGCGAACACCTTTGGCAGGCTTGAGGTAGATGAAGGGACCGGCCGGAAGCTTTCCAGTGATCGGACAGGCTGGAAGCCCGTCCCCACCTAGAGTTAGGACTCTGCCATCTAGTTCATGAACGTAGACTAAATTCACCATTCTCGCTTCGACCAAGAGCGATGGGGCTGCGAGCTACGTTCCAGTCTTGCCCTTCTTGGAGAATGCTTTTCTGACTTCGGAATCAGAGAGAACGATCAGCGCAAAGATTCCGACAGGGATTCCAATGAGAAAACAAAGTTGGAAACATGGGATGAGCGACAGGATGGCTCCAGCCATGGCCAATCCCCAGCTTTTGAGTTGCAGCATCCGGATGCCCGCGATCACGATAAAAATGCCCGCGAGCAGACTGAAGATGCCGAAGCCCAGAGAAAGCCAACCGTAGACATTGAAGACTGCCTCCATGGTCATGCCGGCGTCTTCAATTGTTTTGATCTCCTCTTCGTTCATCTCGTCGATGATGACCGAGTTGTGGTACCAAAATATATAGGCGTAGAGAAACCCAACCGAGCAAGTGATCATCGTGTTCATCACCGCGCCGAGCATCATGAAGATTGCGGGGACTTTAACTCGGTCGCCAGAGGAGTTGTCATCAGGTTCGGGCGGGTTCTCGTCTCGAATGTTGCTCGAAACACTGTAGGGGTTGTTACTCATGATAAAGTCAGTGACTGGAGTCCAGTTTCTGCGAGGACACGTTGTTACAAGCCAGCGATTTTGGCCGGCCTGTTCAATAGTTGTGAGTCGAACGACGCTAGGGGATGGCCGAGCGGTGGATTTCGTCTCGTCTCGTCGCTAAGCAATGACTCGCGGCAGGACCCGTCAGTTCACAATGAACGGATTAACAAAAACGTGATTAAGCCGATTCGATTCACATAATAATGTATATCAGTCAGCCATCTCTGTCGCGACCATCGCGATCCCATTCTTGGCTTGTGCTTCGATGTTCGGCAAACGATTGCTGTTAGCGTAGATGCAAAAGCTCTCATCACGGTAAACTTCTTGCCACGGAAATTCTTCCGAGCCGTGTTTTTCCCTGGCCTCGCTAAATTTCGATTCCAGAGGACTAGGAAGTCTGACGAGAACCGCGTCAGTTGGATACCGCTCGAGGGTTGACCGCCAAGTTTCCTTGGCGCGATAAAAGGCAACGCTTTCTTCGACCGCTCCGTGTGGATAGGCAACTTCGTAACGGCTGTCGATGCTGACTTTCACATGAGGGTAAAGTTTCCAAGATACGTAAGCCCCGTTGGCGAATGGGACCATCAAGTTCCCATTGAACTCTTGATCTTTGAGATACTCCACTGCCGCAACTGGGTAAAGTGGAGCACCACGTAAGCGTTGGCTGTTGACCGTTGGTACTTGAAGTTCCCAGAACTTTGCTTCGACCGAAAACCCAAGCGAGACAACTGCCATCAATAAAGTAGCGACGCCAATTCCAATCGTGTTTCGTTTATAGAGGTCTTTGATCGAGTCACCAATTGATGACAGTTCAGTCATCGCGGGTACAAAGCAGATCCAGGTGACGGCATAAAGTGAAACATGTCGGATATGCTTGGCAGCTAAATACGCGGTCAAAGCAATTGCCAAGGCTGGGAACAGTAGTTCCCATCGATCGACCGCACGTTCATCGGGTTTGTTCTCGCGAGTCTTGAGCAGACAGAAGTAAAGACTTGCTGCGGCGATTAGCAAAGACAAAACGAATAAAGTCGGCGTTACGATGCTGGCTGATTCCCAGATTGGACGCCACTCGCCAATGAGCGGACGCTTCATCCGAACGGCTCGAATGAGATACGGAACGTACTGCCAGCCATAAGGATTGATCAACAGCATCAGTGGAGTCAACACAGCGCCGACAATCAGTCGCTGCTTGTGAATCAATGCTGTGGCAAAACTTCGTTGCTTGATCCAGCACTCGCCAAACTGAGTCAGGCAATAGAGCCCAAAGATTCCCAGTCCAGCAACGACTCCTCCGTGAAGGTTGGCCCAGACGACGACCATCGGCAGCCAAATCCATAGCCAGCCAGATTTGCCTTCACGCTCTGCACGTAATAAAAAATATTGAATCATGAGAAAGCAGAGAGTGAACAACGTCGCGCGGACCGTTGAAAAGGCGATCCAGCCTCCGAGGTTTAAAGCAATTGGAGCGAGGCAAGCGATCACAACAAACGAGCCGCCAGATTTGCGAGCCAGTAGGAAGGATCCAATACACAATCCAAATGTTGCAAGGTACTTAAGCGACATCAAGCCGCCAGCTCCAAGATTGACACCAACGGTGGAGAGGTAAAGAACCGCTCCAGTGCCCCATTCGTGATGCACGACGGTATCGATCGTCGGTGTGTAAGCAAAAGAATCAGTGGTTGGCATGGTCCCCAAAGACAGCATTTCACGGAATAATGCCATCTCGTGAAACAAGTCGAGATCGATGACCGTGTTTGCCGAGGCGATCGCCAATACCAACATCAATAGCGCCAAGCCGATACACCAGCGTAGACGTCGATCGTTGAAGAAATTGGTTAACATTGAATCGCAAGCGTTAAGTGGTCGATCGGATTGGGGTTTTGACGGAGTCGTCATTTTTCGATGAGTGTCTTAGTTCTCTGTGGGCTGTCGGAATTGCATCACGCAATCTTTGATCGATTTGCCAATTCGCCAAGTCCCGTCTTTTAGTCGTGCGGTCAAGTTGCTTGGGACAAGTCGGACCTTCTTCAATTGCCGACGTTCGGATTTCCAGCGAGCTTTGTAAGGTTCATCGCCTCGGAGAAAGTCAAACGACTTCTTTGATTTGTCAATCGCGTGGATGATCGCACAGGCGATCATCTGATATCCCGGGTTGAGCTTGGAGCGACTCGGATCGAGCCCCGATTGGTACATGAGCACCGAATCGTCTTCTTCGAAAAGCAGCATCGAGGCCAGGGGTTGGCCATCGAGATTGATGAGCACCATGGCGGCTCGGTCGATGGCAATTTTTCTCTGAGCAACTTCTTTGAGGAACCTGGAAAAGTTCTCGTCTGCAAAACATCCCGGCTGGCCAAGGGTATGTCGGCGTCGCTGATGAAGATCGACAAACGCTTCCCAGATCACGTCGAAGTTTTCTTTGTTGGCATAAGTGATCTCGCAGTTCTCAGCGTTGATTGCTTTGACTGCCGATTTGACCTTTCGTCGCATTGACTTGCTGAAGCTCGACTTTAGCTCCTCGAATTCAGTGGGCAGTTCGACCACCCAGCATGCCTCAAGATCGACTTGGCTAACGGAAAATCCTAGCGCGCTAAGCAGTTCACAAAAGTAGGTTGATTGTTGATCGTCCGCAGCGATGCCTTCCAGTTCGAGAAGGTCGATGTTACCAAGTGGTTTTCCCGTTCCCATATTGTCGACTATGAAATCAGCCACGCCTTCGGCAAACTTTCCATGGTTGCCTTCAGTAGCGATCAGCCCTAAATAGTCACCGCAAGCCATTCCGCTGGAGATGAGGCGCATTTTTCTAGAAAATGAGTTGGAGCTTTCAATGCAAAAGGGGGCGACACCCACCCACTGGTCGTTTTCGTCTGTTGCACAAATGACAGCCGGCGAAACGTCTGACTCGAAATGCTTGAGCCACATCGCCATCCATTCCCAGCGCAACATCGCTTTATCGCCAGCGACACGATTCCAACTGTCTTCCGACGCCATGATGGTCGGAAGGTCAGTAATGAGTTTGAATTTCATCTTCATGATTTTGAATCAGTCAATTGCGTATGAGTTTGGGATTGCAATTTCTTGTGCAAAAGTTCCAAGCGGTAGTGCCATCGTGTCGTAGAGTCGAGCAGTGCTTGAACGGTTGCCCAAAACATTGTCAATGTTTCACGCAACGAGTTGGGTTGACACTGCGAAGTGGTTTAACGCAACGGATTAGGGTGGCTGATTGGCGTGTTGATCGTTGCGCCCTTGTCGGTTCCGATTGGTGGAAACGAGAAGTGAGGTTGAGCCACTTCTTCTTCTTTGCCGTGAATGGCTTGGATGTGTGATTGAACCAAGTGCGGCATCCACAGGGCTCGTTCAACCAACTCCACAAAGACGTCATGGTCGAACGGTTTCTTTAAGTGCAACGCCGAGCCAGCTTGATGGCGTCGAAGGATCACATCCGGTGTTTGGACCGCTGAAAGAAACAAAAACGGAACATCGTCTCGTTGGGGGATTTCACGAATCGCGTTAGCGATTTCCAGTCCTGACTGATCGTTGACTTGCATGTCGCATATGACAAGATCGATGATCGTCGATTCGGCGATCCGGAGACCGTCGTGCCGCGTGGCGGCAGCAAGGATATTCATCCCGTGCAATTCTAGCAGCGATGCAATCGAGATTCTCGCGACGTCATCCTGATCGATAAGAAGAATGGTCGGGATTAGTAGTTGGCTCATGGTTCACCTGAATAAGAGGTTTCGCCAATCCATCAGCTCAAATGTCTGTTTGCGTCGACTGCTTCATCCATCAGCAGCTTTTAGTAACGCGACTCTTGAGACCTATCGGCTCGCTAGTTGGAAAAGTTCGCCTGATATTCCCAGTCTCATGCAAACCGAAGAATCGTTGTAAGGCATCGCGATTGGCAACGCCTTCGTTCGGAATGAATGGCTTGTGAAGCGTGTGTTGTTTGTGATGCGACCGAGTTGCAAGGCTCGGGTTTGATTTTTATGGATAGCGACCGAGACAGAAGTTGGAACGTGTAAACAAAGTCACAATTCATTTTCGTGTTGGAACAGTTGCATCGATTGTTGGCAGTGAGTAATCGTCGCGACAGTCAGGAAGGGAGTTGAAGGATTTGTGCAGACCATCGGACTATTTTTCCTGAGAGTTGCTGACACCGTGGTCGGCAGAATGGAAGTGGAGTTCAGGGTTCTGGTCCCCGCAATTGAAGAAAAGCTGCTAATCAAAACCGTCCACGTCGATCTTTCCAACGCGGCGTGAGAAATCCGCCGCGTAAGTAATGATGAACACCGAACCCGAATCAACTTCGACCAAGTGAATGGAAACAAGCGTTTCTAAACATTTACCCAACCTGGGCAGGTCGCTTGAAGAATGACCTGCTTCGGGTCGGTAAGCCAGGATGTGAGTTTCCCAAGGAGGATGGAGAGAATGTTAAAAAACGTAATGAAATTTGCAGTGTTGATCGCAGCACTAATGATTAGCCAAGCGGCAGTTGCCCAAGACTGTGGCTGTGGTGGTGGCATGAGCTACGGTGGAGACATGGGATATGGCGGGGCTGCGTATAGCGGAGTCGTCGATGGCGGTTGTGGCGGATACGGATCCTACGGAAACGTGGGCTACAACAGTTGCCATCGCTCAATTACAAATCAACAGGCAGCTGGCTTGTGGGCTGGATACTGCACTGAAGACTGCAGTTACAAAGGTCCAACTGGCAGCAGATTGTTTGGCGGACCAGGTTACGGTGGCGGCTGCAAATTGTTAGGCGGCGGTTGTGGCTTGAGAAATCGTGGCGGAGGCTGCGGTGGTGGCGGAGCTAATTTCGGCGGAAGCTGTTTCGGTTGGCCTAGCTCTTGCAATACTGGTTGCAACACCGGCTGCAATACTGGTTGCGGTGGCGGATACGCTGTGGCTGATCCATGTGGTGGTGGCGGTTACGCTGTGGCCAGCTCTTGTGGTGGCGGTGGTCATTTCGGTGGCGGTCGAAGTGGTTGTGGTTTGTTCAGCAAACTTCGAGGCGGCGGCGGAGGTTGCGGATTGTTCAGCAAGCTTTGTGGTCGACGAAACAACGGTGGTGGATACGAAGTCTCTTACGCTCCCGTTCAATTCGCTCAACCCTCTTGTGGTTGCGGTGACGCTGGTGCTTACTTCGAACAGGCTGTCGGTTACGACTACGGAAACGCTGGAATGCAAAGCTACGTCGCTGGTTCACTCACTAGCGCTTGCAGTTCTTGCGGTGGCGGTAGTGCCGGCTACTCAATGCCAATGAATAGTGGTGTTTCTTACGGTGGCGGATACGCTGCACCGGCTCAAGCCGGTTCGGTTTACGGCGGAGGTTACGGTTCAGCTGTTCCTGGAACACCTCAGTCAATTCAAGGAACTTCAACTCGAAGTATTGGTGGCGCCGCAGCTGCCGCGGTTGGCAATGCTCTTGGTGATGGCGATGAGGACTAAGCTCAAAAAGCCGGTTGGTCGACAAAGCTTGACTGACAGGCAAACTCAAATAAGCACAATTAGTGTTTAAAGTGTTTAAGCATACGAACCCCGTTTCCTTTGGAAGCGGGGTTTTTTCGTGGAAACAGAACTTGCTTGACCTTGGTAGGCAAGTTGTGCGATGATGGGAGCAGTTTTGGGGCTCAAGACGAAAGGGGAAGTCATGAACTTCTCATTCTTTAATCGGTGTGCAACGCGCGAATCCGCGGTACGACAGTTTTCGCAAGGATTGCAAACGGCTGTTTGTGTCCTTGGGATGATTTTCAGTGCGCCTCTAGTGAGTTTGTCTGCACAAGTTGCTGACGTGCAGAATTCAGATGGGCGAATTCAACAGTTTTTAGATTGCGGTGAGTTTCCTGCCGCGATCGAACTGGCAAAATCTCTGCCAGCGGATTCGGGAGACCAATGGTTGGGCAGAATTGCGAACGCTCAATCCCGTTCTGGTGCACTTAATGGTGCCTTTCAAACTGCCTCTGGGATGAATAGTGATTTGGCTCGAACTCAATCGCTCTATCAACTGGCTGCGGTTGAGCGCGGATATGGTTACGGAGATGGAGTTGGTACTCAAGGATCAGGCGGCGCGAACCCTGGACTTGCCGGCCAAGGGCAGGGTGGTGGAATTACGGCGAATGACTTCCAACCGCTTATCGACTTGATTCAAGGCACTGTGGCGACAGATACCTGGCAGACGACTGGCAACGGCGAAGGCACTTTGGTTCCTTTTCCGTCGGGTGTCTATGTGGATGGAAAAGGCGTCTTGCAAAAGATCAAGCTTGATCAGACGGGTCGCATGAAATTCCTGAAGACGAAACTCGACAAAATGGATTCTGTAGACGAAAAGCTGATGCAGAACTCTGAGCTTCGCAAGATTTCGTTGACTGAACTTGAGAAGAGAGCCCAGCTCCTCATCGCGCGCGGCCAACCTCTGAGTGAAGCGATGTTGAATCTAGGTGGTCTCACTCAAATCAAATACATGATGATGTATCCCGAAACAGGGGAGGTTGTCATCGCTGGCCCAGCAGGGCCATGGGAAACAGACGAACGAGATCGCGTCGTCAATGTGGAATCAGGTGAGCCCGTATTGCAGTTAGACGATCTAGTTGTTTGTTTGCGAAACGCTTGGAACGATGGTGGCAAATTCGGTTGTGCGATTGTCCCGCGCGAAGGCAACTTGGCTGCTACGAAAAAGTTTCTCGCATCGACTCAGCTGACCGGCAAGAGTTGGCGAGATGGTGTACGCAAGACTCTCGGCCAGCAGGACATTGATGTCTTTGGAATTGAGCCGGGCAGTCACGCAGCAAACGTGCTTGTCGAAGCGGACTATCGGATGAAGTTGGTTGGTATGGGACTAGAGCCCACAATCTTGGAGATCCCGAGCTATCTCGATCGAGTCCAGCTTGATGCAAACGGAAACGTTCCGCCAATGGATGTTGTTCGCTGGTGGTTCACCTTGAGCTATGAAAATGTAGTTGCCAACAAGGAACGAGACTTGTTTTCATTCTCTGGTCCTGGCGTCAAAGTGCTGAGTGAAACAGAGTTCGTCAACGATCAAGGCAAGCGAATTCACACAGGTACTTCGGTTGGGCCAACCAAAGCGTTTGCTGAAGATTTCACCAAGCATTTTGAGCTCATGGCCAAAGAGTACCGGATTTACAGTGAACTCAAAAATGTTTTTGACCTAGCGATCGTAGCCAATCTAATTCGTGACCAAAAATTGTCGCGTCGAGCTGATTGGAACATGCCTTTGTTTACGAAAACTCCACAGCCGCAATTCGTGACTGCGTCAGGAGTTCCTTCGATGGCATATCCGTTAAGAATGTCCGATTCGCCTGCAACGGTGGAGACGGTTATGAACCATCGAATTATCCGACAGAAGGTTACTGGGAAAACGCTCAAGCACACATTGCTGGGAGTGAGTGGTGGCGTTTCGTTCAATGCTTACGATGCGATGAAGAAAGAAAAAATTGTTACCGAAAATGATGTTGAATTTTTGCGAATCAAGGAAGACGCGAAACCTGCGACCAAAGCGAGTACTCAATGGTGGTGGGATTAGTCGTTGATTTTAGATTCTGCTTTTGAAAGTTGATCATGAAGAAAGTTTGGATGTTAGCTGGCTTGCTGGTTTTCGCAATTGGTTGCGACGACAGCAAGGTTTCCAAGAAGCCAGTGCGAACAGGGCCAGGGCCAGCTTCGGTTTCCGCAAGTAACGTGACCGATGGCGATGACGCAGATTCTGTGACAGGAGATCTGGCATCGGCGGCAAGTGAAGGTAGTGAAGATGCAACCTTCACATCGGGTGAGGGTGCTGATGTGAAGGAGTCTGTTGAAGGTGAGCCTGCTGTCGCAGCGGACACTGAAAAGCTCGATGCTAAAATTGTTTTGAAAGACGCGTTAGCCAACGCCAAGAAACATGACAAGAAGTTGTTCGTTCATTTTGGCGCGCCGTGGTGAGGTTGGTGTGGAAAGCTCGAGGAGTTCCTCGACACCAATGCTGAACTGTTTGCTGATGACTACGAGTTCGTCAAAATTGACACTGACGAAATGGAACAAGGTCAGTCAGTTTTTGATGAGCATCGAAAAGAACGTTCTGGTGGATTGCCTTGGTTTACCATTCTCGATGGAGATGGAGCTGAATTGATTTCGTCAAACGGGAAAGAAGGCGCTAATGTTGGCTGTCCTGTTGCTCCGCATGAGTTGGCGCACTTTGCGGAGATGATCAAGAAGACGAGTGATCACGACGACGCATATTTTGCATCGCTCGATGAAGCACTCAAGAAACACGCCAAAAAGTTTGAGCGATAAGTTTTGGTTTCAAGATTTGAGATTCAAGATTTGAGATTTGAGATTTGAGATTTGAGATTTGAGATTTGAGATTTGAGATTTGAGAGATGAGATATGAGATATTAACTTCAACTCTGAACTCTGAACTCTGAACCCTGAACCC
>JAYJMJ010284804.1:0-11298 GCA_036873875.1 Laminaria ephemera
CAAACCGTAGATCCAGACCATGAAGCCATCAGGTGGGACTTAAAAGACCCTCAGCGCCAAACCTTATGGGGTGCTGCCGCTCCGCGTAGTTGGTTTGAGCACGGTTCTGTATTTGCCGGTGCTGAAATAAAAGAATCAGACATGAAGGCACAACCCATTATTGCACCTTAGTGAATTAAGGCCGCGCTGTGCTAGCAGTGTTGTAGGAGGCTTTACGAGAACAGGTAGTTACAGCGTGTAAGATATTTTAACCCGCTATTTTGATCGAAATTGTTAAAGCAGAGCGACTATTCGCCTCTGCTGATCAAAGTATCTGACCTAAAATCATGTTGTCGTGCAGCGACACCTGTTCTCAATTTGCCTCCTGTCGGTTACATTAAGCTAAATTTATAGAACACGGAAAAACCACCATGCGCATCGCAACGTACACCTATAAAGGTGAATCATTTTACGGGAAAGTCACCGATGCTGGAATGATCGCGCTTTCACCCGATTTTCCGCAGTGGCCCACACTAGGTGATGTGATCGACAACAACGGCCTTGCTGAACTGCAAAGCCACTCAAACAGTACCGCAGTAATTCATACCGATTTTACCTATGACATTCCAGTCCCTAGGCCCGAGAAAATAATCTGCGTTGGGGTGAACTTCCCCGATCGAAACGCCGAATATAAGGATGGCCAAGACGCGCCCCCCAATATGTCACTCTTTATTCGCTTTCCACGTTCGTTTACCGGCCACAACCAGCCGTTAATCCGTCCACCAGAAACACCACAGTTAGACTACGAAGGTGAGATAGCCATAGTAATTGGCAAAGGCGGACGTCGCATTGCACAAGCCGATGCGTATGATCATATCGCAGCGCTTTCACTCTGCAACGAAGGTACGTTACGTGACTGGGTGCGGCATGCAAAGTTTAATGTAACGCAAGGAAAAAACTGGGATAACTCAGGCGCTATAGGCCCATGGCTAGTCCCGTTTACAGAGGCGAGCCAGCTTGACGACATTCGCCTAACTACCCATGTGAATGGTGAACTTCGACAAGA
Organism: Laminaria ephemera; assembly: GCA_036873875.1. Lineage (NCBI taxonomy): Eukaryota > Phaeophyceae > Laminariales > Laminariaceae > Laminaria > Laminaria ephemera. Next base: position 1,046 of record JAYJMJ010284804.1, read on the forward strand.
AGACCGTACCAGTCGCATGCTATTTCCTATACGTCGTCAAATCGAATATATATCTACATTTACGACACTGGTCCCTGGCGACATCATAATCACAGGCACGCCGACAGGTTCCGGCGCCCGACTTGATCCGCCCAAGTACCTAGTGCCTGGTGATGTAATAGAGGTAGAGGCGGAAGGAATCGGTAAGTTAGTTAATACCGTAGAAGATGAATCGTGAGCTTAATCCGGGAGGCATAGGTTGGCATAAGTGACTTAGGTTGGTAGTGTAATTTTTCAGCCGTGCTGCTGTTTTAGGGGTAGCATTTCAAGGGTGATCTATGAGCAGAATTGTAGATCTAGTGTTGGCTATTTTTGTTTCGTCTTGTGTCTTATTTGCGCCAACTGAAGAAGAAATTAATGCAGGATTTGATGCTTCCTTAATTAGGAATCAAGCTTGTCAGACAGGTAATGAATGCAAGATTATATCTCCAGGCTGTCCAATCGCTTGTTCGGTCAGTGTAAATGAGGGTGCCGCGTTGGCCTTAACGCAAACTGCACATCGGTTAATAGATGAATATAATTCAGGCGGTCAGAGCTGTGATTACTCCTGTATACAGGTTTATCCAGTCTGTGTGATTGATCGTTTCGAGACTAGAAATGTGTAGGAATAGTATAAAAGGGCATTCGGACTTGCACTTGCCAGACTAGCGAATAATCCTGTCGCTATTAGTAAATAGGGGTTCTTACGCCAACACCACAAATGACACTAGTAGTGCTTGTTATAGCGCAATGCTAAGTCAGTATGCTCATACTTGATCAGGCTTGATCTCTACCGAGATGGAATCTTGTATCGGTACGCCGTTATGTGTAACGAACTTATGGTCTGGTAATACATTTAGCGACACTTGGATGTGGCGCTTCCCTGGTGCTAGATTTTTTAACACAGTCATTGAACTGTAGGCCGTACTATGTTTCATACCGTCAACATAGATATGCGCATGCCCTTCTGTCAATAGCTTATCTATTGCACAGTTTTCACTGAAAGTAAAATTTCGAGTGCTAATTTGTAGCAGAACATCTCGACCGTTGGCTGTAACCTGCACATCGACCTCGGGCACCGATTCGTGTACAGAATATTCAACGAACTGATTACTTTCATTGACAATAAACGCTGGAGCCTCCGTTCGAATTAACAACAAAAAAGTCATGAAGGCCCCCAGCACTAGAGCAGGGGGCAAGAATGGTTTTGCCTTAACCACTATTACCCTGCTCGACGCGGTTTTCGCAATTCGAGGTAATCCAATTCTGGGTCAACAATGACTTCTGTGATCGGTAAATTAACGTTTGTTACAACCGTCTTTTCAGATTGTGGAAGGGGTTGCTCTTTAAGTAGGGCGTAGTCGTGAGTAGAGTGATTATCAAGTAACACCGTCTGATCATTGCTGAAAATCAGATCGAAAGCCCAATCTAGGCAGACTCGTAGTTTACGTTCCATTGATGGCATTTGATTTAGGAATCGTACTCTTGTAATGGTGCGGCCCATCCAGCCTGGAATTGGCAGCCCCTGCCATGAGCTAATGGTGTGTCGGCCCATGTAGAACTGATAGCTTTGTTGCTTGCGGCGAGTAAAGCGCTGGCCATTAATTTGTTGGCTGTGCGCCCATGCATTAAAGGCGGCGATGCTTGCTTGTTCTATCCGCAAAGACAGTCGACGTTGCCTAACGCCGTTGGCAAGGGTTGCAGTCTGAGCTGACTCCTCGCATAGCGTTGCCATCCAAAAATTGGTGTGGCCATTCAGATTAAGGGCCTCATCAAATAATTGATCACCAATACTTTCAGGTGGCAGTATTTCAAGTGGAGCGCGATTGCGAAGGTTTATAATATTGCCAATATTTATACTGGCTCCGCTCTTAAGCACAATAGTTGAATCGGTCAATCGTAAAACCGCACTGGTGTTTACCGTTTGTATACCGCATTTGTTGAAAACACTTGCACGTGCTGCGAGCATTCTTTTGCTAAGCAGCGCAATATCTGCATCATCTTCAAATATTACCAACTTTGGTTTGAAATTACGTTTGATTAAGCGATCAACTTTGAGGTTTTCTATTAATGCAGACAGCTCGACTGCTAATGCCGACCCGCGCTCTCCACCACCAAAGATGGCAAATCGTGCTAGTGCTTGGTATGAATCGGGGTCATTTGAAGCAATTACCGCTTTGTGCAAAATAGAGCCTTTTAAGCGCAGTGCATCTGAGACTGTGTCGAGTTGAAACACTGAGCCTGTATAGTTTTTCTGGATACTTTGGTCCGGAACCTCACGCTGTGCGAACACTAATTGATCGTAGTCTAGAGTAGAATTGTCTGCGAAGTGGAGGCATCTTTTTTGACTATCAATCTTACTGACTAGGCCGAGCCGAAGCTTTGCTCTTTCCAGCACTTTAACTTTAGGATGTACAATGGAAGACGGTGACATAGCACCTGATACTACCTCTGGTAGCATGGCCGAGAACTGGTAATCGGTGCGCTCGGTAACCAGTGTTAAGCGAACGTTGCTTACAACGGGTAAGAGCGCCTCTAAGCGACGAATCGCTACCACTGCGGCTAGTCCGTTTCCTACCACGATAATATGCGCTGCGTGGTCTTTTGCTTTTGCAAAAAATAGCCGGCCGTTACCGTTAAACAGAAACGATATCGCCACGCCGTAGTACAGCATATGGGAAGTCAAGTTTTCGGCTTCGGATAAGCATATGGCAAAGAAAACAAACGCACCGATCAGTACGACTGACAGAAAGCGCAACAACACTCCAAAAATGACTAGCAAGCCAATGCTCACTTCAACTGCGGCCATGACTAACAGGAACACTTCCGGGTTAAAGCCCATTACAGGGAGTTGGTGAATATCGATAATGGCGAGCGTTAGGTTGGGCTGCATTACTTTGAAGTAAATGGCCAAATACAGGAAGTTTAGTCCGGCTAGCACTCGCAGACTAAATTGGGCTCGGCTAATGCTCCGGTTATTGACTAGTTTATCTAGGGATTTTCTTGCACGTGCCAATTGCGGTAGTGGTATAAACCAGCTGCCACCACCCGCGACTATTAGATAGACCGCGACACCAATAAACGACGGAGCATAGGCAAGTGATGGTATGCCGGTGGTAAAAATTGTAATGCCAACTAGTAGCAAGCAGCCCGCCGCAGCTACTCTGACGTAGATCCCTGCCAGTAGACTTATACCTAAAGCTATTTCCATCCAAACCAACCATTGCCAGTGTTGTGGCAATGAACTGATGGTGAGATCTGGTGCCAATAACGTGGGTTCAGAAAATACGTTATTGCCGAATCTTGGTTCAAGGGCAAAGGCTGAGGAAAGCAACACCCAGGCTAGGCAAACCCGCAACACTACTGATGTTAAATCACGTTTCGAGCGCAGCTGAGCCCGCAAAGCTGGAAATAGTTCTCTAGCGCCACTGGCATTGAGTTTCACTAGTACAAGATTGATGCATAACGCAACGATAAGAACAATAACCGTAGCGGTACTATAACCGGTGTATGTAGAGGGTTTAGGGCGGCTATTCCAGTCCAGTACTTGGTCAGGAGTAAGCACCCACAGCTCATGGGCTTGCGCCGCAAAAGGAAATAGCAACAATACCCCAGCAGTACAAATTAGAGCTCGGAGTGCGGCGAATGTTTTCGCCGGAACTTTGTTATGGGTGCCCTGCATGTTATACCTAATGGATGTTGAATTAAAAACTGACGGTACAACTTACATATCGTATTCGGAATTCAATGAACCATTGATAAGCAAAACGCGACAATACCTTCAGGGTATCGACCAAATGGGGAAAAATATTATGAAAAAGAATAAATTGGTTGCTGGAACAACAATTATTGTGAATTCTGGTTAGCACGCGTCGGTTCGTGGTTGAAGCAGGTATTGGATCAGGGGGGGGAATTCTCTGCGTGCCAAGACATTTGGCCGTCATGACTGCTTATTATAACTGCACAGTTCTGGGCGTAGTCCTAGCCGCTGATAGCGCAGCATGGCGGTTATGAAGGATTACCCCATTACCGCATTGACTACCTCTTAACTGACCGGTGGTTGGCTTGCGACCTAGTTCATAAGCTACATTGCTGGTTCTGAAGGATTGATCTACTACTGAATAAACAGCTTGGGGGTCGAGTCTTGATAAGGTGCATTAATAGGCGAGTTATATGGTTGCAACTGGGCTCGAGAAAATAACGGGATCTAGCAATGAAGCACCATGCAAACTAATACAAAGAATTATACAAGGACAGGCACCTTAAAAAGGGTAGGGAATCGAGGCGGCAGGCATATTCGTTGTGGAAGAAACCTGTGATTCAATAGCCCGGGTGAATAATATTGTTTAATTAGAATAATTCACCAACATTCGTGTTGATTAGTGCCCAATCGAAAACAAGGCGGGCACAGTTATATCGTCAACGATGGTAGATAGCGTTGTTTTAAAGGTGATTGACGAATTAGTTAAATAGAAATTTATTGTTGGAGTAATTTGGGCGTCGTATTAACCCGAAGTTGCCATACATATCATTAATAGATTGAACGGATCCAACTAAGCCTTTAAATCGACTTTCAAAGTTAGCACACAGTTCAAGCCAGAGTTCTGTAGAAATGCTAAGGCGCTGGATAATGGGTGGTGTATCCTCCGGTATAGATCCGCGTTTGTCATCACGTATGGCTCTGCCAGTCCAATCTACAGCATTTAGTTGCTAATAAACGGCGGATGAGTCGTCGCATCCGCCGTGGCTTTAACTAAATTATCACTTTATATAAGGTGTAACTGACGATGCAAGCTAGGCAGCATTCGGCCCAATGTCATTATCCTCCCACGGCACAGGATCGCAATGCATTGTCGTCTAGTACGCCTTTAAAGGTCGGACCAAAGGTAAACGGGAACGACGGCGCTAAGCTGCCGTCGGTATTCTCAGTGACCGTCAGGTGATAGTGATAGCCGAGGTCGTCATGTTCGTGACCATTATGTCTATCAAGGTATACGCCACCCAATGCCGTTGAAGCGGAATCATAGTAATAATCCTGGAAATACAAACCAGATTCTGCAGAAAGCAAATTGTCTGAGCTACTGAAGACCTCGTCACTTGTCGACGGACCATTACTAGTTGCGGGCTTGGTGCCCTGTGTAATGTCATATTGACTAACTAACAGGCACGAACGCTCACCGGATACCCCACAACCAGACTCAGATGTAGCGTCGTCGTAGTCCCGTGCTAACCAACTACTAACCACCAAGGTGTTGTTGGCAAACCATGGCCCGTGTACAGGGTAACCATCGGCTGAAACTCCGTATGCAGGGGAGTGTGCGTCACCATTATCTTCAAGTTCGTTTGCAAGGCACGTGGAGTAATTGTGATGATGGTATTCGTTAGCGGAATGTCCGCTGCAAATATCAAGATCATGTATTTCGGCATTCGCGGCTACATGTTCCCAAACACCTTCGTCTTGGTAGGTTTGACCATCATCCCAGTCGTAGATTGCTGTTCCATTTGAAAACAGACCAATGGTACCTAGGCCCGTCTTGCATCTTGTTGTTGTTACTACAGGCTCGGTTGTGAACAGCACTGATACATCTACATCCTGAGGACAGCGTGGACCCGGTGGCCAATACCCAAAGCCACCGGTTGAATTACAATTTTGAGATGAGCTTTTGTACCTGATATCTTGCCCGAATTCGATAACATCACCGATGCTAATGTTAGTTACACCGCCTCGGAAATCGTCAGCTGAGTTAGGCCGGGCAGCGAGCGTGTCCAGTAAGTCCTGATCGACAGTGACTTGATAACCTGGAATGCCTGAAGCCTCTACCCGTATGTAGTCAACACCGTCTACCGATTCTTCTGAAACAGATTCAACGTTGACCAGCACACCGGTATTGGAGCTCTCTTCAAATATATTTGCAGAGCGTTCGTTATCGTTGTTGACAACCCAGTTTCCGGAAGTTATATCAATGGTGTTGCCTGCGTCAGGATCGGGATCAGTGTCGGGATCAGGATCGGTGTCAGGATTAGGATCGGTGTCGGGATCAGGATCGGTGTCAGGATTAGGATCGGTGTCGGGATCAGGATCGGTGTCGGGGTTAGGATCAGTGTCGGGATTAGGATCTGGTTCAACAGGGGTGCCTGAATCGGTATCCGTGTTTATGGTGGTGCTTGAGCTGTTACAGGCTGTGACCATAATCGTCAAAATTAGGACAGTCAGAGCCTTTTTTCGTGTGCTAATAACCATAAATCTATAGATCTCAAAAAGATGCAAAGTGAAAAATTACCAAAATATCAGCGATTAGCTCTGCCGAAAGTGCAAATAGTAAGGATATTGAGCGGGATAAAATTCGCGACTAAGAATCTGTAGGCGCTCAGATATCATTTAGGCTGAAGCAATTGTCAGTCCTCATTCTCGATCCCTTGCAATAACATGCCCAGAGTCCATGGGATCTCAACAACTAGGTGGCTGTCTGAGAACTAGGGTCGTTGCGAGGGTGTGAGATTTTTTGAGCGGGGCGCGTAGCTTCAGATATTTCGATCGATAGAGGCGAATAGTCATTCTTCTTTAACGATATTGATCGTAATAGCAGGCCAAAAGACCGCGCCCGCAGCAGATTCTAGTTCTCGGACAGCCTCCTTGGTGTCTGGGGATTTTCTGATCAATTTTTTTAGTTTTCCAAAGTCGCTGGGAAAAAAGACAGACAATGCTCTTAGTGCCGGGCTTGCTGACTTGATTTGTGCAGCGCGGGCTTAGTTGCTAGCTGGAAGTTGGGGCGTCACGAAGGACTACCTGAAGCGCTTCGAAAATGAAGGGCCGACCTCTGGTTGTCTGTATCAACAGACCTGCCACACCGTGGAGCGCAAGACATATTGATTGCTTTTGCAGACAGGTTAACCGGGCATTCAAGGGGCGATTAAAATCGAATGCCCACAGACAGACGTGCACTTATACACCGTTCACCAAGTTCGCAATTCGATGCGCCACGTGGCCTCGAGCCAAGGGCACTTTTGCAAGCGACAATAGCCCGCTTAAATTACTATATTTAGGTATTCACAATACCGCTAAGAAGTGGACAATGCCGGTTCAATATTGGAATCTGGCATTGCCACAATTGGCCAGTTTTTGAAGGTAGACTTGATACGGCATTGGATCTGTTGCAACCTACACCTGATGCCCTACTCGGTTGACACGGAAATCAGAACGCTCTTGCGGTGTGCAAATATTTTCAAGAGCTACTATTGATCTAATGGAGCTCTGGACATTATCGATGCACTTTCGTGGACTAGTTGAACTCAAGCCGAAACATTAGCTGATGCATTTAGCGTAATTCTTCTGATTTCCCTAACTATTGAGCATTTTAGTAATCGGTCCATTATTTAAAACATCTAAATATACGCCATCTGCATCATGCCCACCAAAATTGTCATCGGGTAAACCCATGCCTTGAGCGATAGTGGTGAGTAGATCATTATTTGTACTACCTGCACAGTCGTAATGAAAACCACCTTTTAAATTTGTATTTCTACCTGCAATTAGTAAGTAGGGGAAATCGTGTGTTTTATGAGGGTTGCGAGACATAGATGATGTGAAAAAAACCACCGTATTATCTAACATGCTGCTACCGTCAGTATCTGGTGTATTGCTCAATTTATCGAGTACCTTGGCAAGTTCTTCAACCTGATGAATTCTAACTAATTCGTGTGTTTTGTTAGCGATATCATGCGTTCGGTGTGACACACCATGTAGTCTAGTTTCTAGCGATACTCGTAACTCGTCATCAGCGTGCTTTTCTTCGTTATAAAGACTTCCATGAGTGAAGTTGTTACCTAATTCGTTACCTATGCCATAGGTTAGGCTTGAGGCAAGGTCGCAGGAAAAGGCTTGATAGATACTTTCAAAAATATAAGGTGTAGTATCTGGCGAGCTCACTTCACTAGCACCTGGATATGATTCTATATCGCTAGGTAACTCACATACGTTGTTGCTACCAACTTGAAGCTGCGCTGCTAGATCATCAACACTTGACTCATATGAATCCATGACGGTACTTGCATTGGCGTTAATCAGCTCACCACGCAACTCTTGCAGCTTTTTTGAGACTAAATCAAGAACAAATTGTCGAGATTGAGATTGAAACTGGAGATTGGCTACATCGATATTGTCAGAAAATAAAGTTGTAGCAATATTATTTGCACCAGCTATAGAGCGTATTTGATTGCCTAGTTTATCGTAGCAATAAGTTGCAGAGCCGCCGTGTGATTGATTGGTGAAATATAGATGTGAATAAGCACGGCCTATTCCATAACCATTGTTTAAGTAGTCACCAATATGCACATCAAGAGATGGATGAAGAGTCATAGCACCCGCACCGCCGGTGCCACTCAATCTTCGACTACCGCACAGTGCATGTGTATTCAGTTGATTGTGGTCGCGAGCATCACCTGTTTCCGCTACGCTGTCGGCATTGATACCATCGACGACTAACATGTTATCCATGTAAGCTTTTAATGGAGCCAATGTGGTTCCCAGGTCATCAGCTGTTAACGCGTAATCACCAGCAGTAGAGGAAATCCAAATTTCTCTGCGAGTAGCGATGGGTAAACCATAATTATCCATTATGGTTAGCATGCGCAAGGGCGGTTTGGTATCAGCGGCAAACGAGCTTCCACCCGCCAATGACGCAAATGGTGTCGCTAGTAAGCCCGATGCTAATTTGATGAATTGTCTACGGCGTCTAAACTGATGATTCATATGTGCGCTAAGTCCAGTATTTTTAGTAATTTTTTGAGCATAAATTAAGATGCCCAAACAGCTAGCGCCGCTAGTCTAAAGCGCCACACATTGCTGCGTTACCATCTTATATATAGCAATCAGAATGTCATAAATTCCCTTTTAATCAATGACTAGAGTTTGCTTCAAAAGATGGCAGGTTTAAATCATGAAGATGGAAAGCTAAATGTGTCTCTCCTGACAAAAGGTTGGCGGCAGTCAAAAGGGAAACTTGCAAAAATTGTCTCATACAGTGGCCCTAAGAACCAATTAGTATTTGCAATATCAGCTATGCAAGTGTTGCCATAAGAAACCGCCAATAGTTGGTCCTCGATGAGAGTGCCATTTTCCACAATCTCGATGGGATGGGGCGGCTATAAAAACATGTATGGGGCTCTAGTCTTGATAAAGTACGTTAATATACGAGGTATACGAGGTATACGAGGTATATGGTTCCAACGAACTGGAGAAAATATTTGGAGCCTAGCAACGAAGCATATTGCCGCATTGCAAGACCACAGGCATGATAAGAGGACAGGCATCCCAAGGCATGATGAGAGGACAGGCATCCCAATGATTCGATGACAGGCACTCAACGAAAACATACCTAAATATAAGGACATGCATCCAAAAGAGGGTAGGTGATTAAGGTAGCACGGCTATTGGCCGTGGAAAAAGTTCGTAATTCAATAGCGGGGCTGAATAATTGTGTCTAGAAGAAGAATTGGCGGGCTCTCTTGCTGGTTAGTGCCCACATTGAAGCAAGGCAGACACAGTCACATTGTCAACGTAAGTTAACAACGGCGTTTTCAACGGGATTGGCAACTTAGTTAAATAGCAGCTTACTGTTGGAGTAATTAGGACGTCGTTTCAAACCAAAGTTGCCACACATATCGTTAATAGATTGAACGGAACCAACTAAGCCTTTGAATCGACTTTCAAAATTTGTACATAGTTCAAGCCAATGCTCTGTAGAAATACCAAGGCGCTGGATAATAGGTGGTTTGTCTGCTGGTATAGATCCGCGTTTGTCGTCACGTATGGCTCTGCCAGTCCAGTCTACAAGCTCAAGATAGTCGACTAGGTTGGAAGTCAATCCGGGGGGCATAGGTTGGCGAGGGCTGCCAACGAACGGCATGAGTGACTTAGGTTGGAAGTTTTCATCAGGATTGGATTCTTGTTTGCTATTAGCCCTATCCTTCCAGTAGGTGATACGCAGCTGAATGCTGGTATGATCTGATTGTTCGGGGGTGGTGGCCATAGCGGCTCTGATGGGATTAAGATCAACATAGGCCATGGCACTAAGAACAGCCTGCTCATCAAGGAGCGCCTGTGACTTGAAACGGGCCTCCCAGAAGTGTCCGGTACATTTGTCTTCTTTGTTGGCTCGACGGGCGACACCTTCATTCAGGAATTTCATAAACCAGCTGATATCGTATAGTCGCTTGCGCCAGGTATCGACAAAGAG
>JAYJMJ010284815.1:0-11298 GCA_036873875.1 Laminaria ephemera
AATGACGGGGCTCCTTAACCCAAAATCGTCGGAATTTCGTTCTGAATGACGGGGCTCCTTAACCCAAAATCGTCGGAATTTCGTTCTGAATGACGGGGCTCCTTAACCCAAAATCGTCGGAATTTCGTTCTGAATGACGGGGCTCCTTAACCCAAAATCGTCGGAGAGCTTCGTTCTTGGTTTTTGCAGTGTGAATGATGAATGAGAGCGTTAGTGTCAACAATTCAGAAAAGTGATGGAACTACCCGAAAAAATCCGGCAGACCACGACAAAGTAAAAGCGACAAAAACAATGCATGCAACAACCACGCTACGGTAAAGAGTGCGCCGACGTTTTGTTTTTTGTGGGCTCCTCGCTTGAGGAGCTCTTAAAAAGCTCTCACCCCCAAAAAAATTGTTTTCTGAATAAACTAAAAAGTGAAACCCCGATGACCAAATTCCTGGCCTAGGTACAAAAACTTTTTCAGATCAAAAGACACGTGCAAAGATAAGAGGTGCACCGGTTTTTTTCTGAGGCTCCTCATTTGAGGAGCTCTGAACCGCACCCAAAAAACGATTTCGAGTAAACCGAAAGCGCAATCCGAGATGAACAATCCCATGGCTTAGGTATGTAAGACATTCAGATCGAAAAAAAAAATTGGGCGACATTCCGGCGATTTTGGGTTAAGGAGCGCCGCCATTCAGAAAACAAGAAGTTCAAAAAATGCTACCTCTATCGTAGCACGTGTCCAAAAAAAGAAGGACATTCCGACGAATTTGGGTTAAGGAGCCACGTCATTTTCAGAAACAAAAAAGCCAAAAAAAGTGCTACCTCTGTCCTATTAATAGCAAGCGCCCAGCGTTAGTGTCAGCAATCAGAAGTATGAACTATCATACCCGAAAAATCAGGAGTATGCAACAACCAACAACTACGAATGCTAGATGTCCCGAGACCGTTGTTAGACATCCAAATGCTTGGAAAACAAACACCAGAACAAATATATCTAGTTTTTTGTTTGTTTGTTTGTTTGTTTCAAATTAAAGACCCACCAGGTTTGAAGCAGTAAAGCCCGGAACGTAGGCGCCGTTAGTCGTGAAGCCGAAATGCTAGGGTTGTGGGTCACTGGCAACCTCAGCCAGTAGGGGTTCATACTGACGGTACAAGAGATACACTAGAGATACGCCATAATCCCTGAGCTGAAGTATGAACCGTGATACGATAGAGGTAGCAATTTTTTTCGGCTTTTTTTGTTTCTGAATGACGGGGCTCCTTATAGAGCCCAAATTCGTCGGATTTTTTTCGCTTCTTGTTTTGCAATAATATGAACGATTTGTATACCTAGGCCATGGGTTTGTTCATCGGGTTGCACTATCAGTTTTTACTCTAAATCAGTTTTTGGGTGGAGGTTTAGAGCTCCTCACGCGAGGGGATCCTCAGAAAAAAAATGGTGCGCACCTCTACCGCAGCATGAGTCCTGCGCAGTCAGAACGCTTCCTACGATAGAGGTACCACATTTTGGCTGAAACCGTTTCTGAACGACGGGGCGCTCCTTAACAACCCAAAATCGTCGGAATTTCATTACATATTTGCAAAAAAAAAATCGTTGCATACCTAGGACATGGGGTTTTTCTTCGGGTACTGTTCGTAGCGCGTTTATTATTTCTCAAATCAGTTTTTTAGGAGAGGTATTAGAGCTCCTTAAGTGAGGAGCCTCAGAAAAAAAAATGGTGCACCTCTACCGCAGCACGCTTCCTGTGCAGTCAGCGCTGACTGCATAGATCAGTGGTAAAATGGTATATATCTCTAATAAAAGCTCCATCCGGGGTCCATGGTCCATCTGGCGGTTAAGGGCCGTTCCCAACGAACGCAAAAAAATCACGATTCTTGACAAAAAAAATCACACGATTATTATTAGTCCTGGCATTTTGAAAGAATTCTGAAAAAAAATGTCACGTTTTCAAAAAAAAAACAAAATCACGTTGTTTTTTTTTTGTCAGGAATCCTGACATACAATTTTTATGGAAATCTCCAAAAACTATCCAAAATCAGGATTCCTCACAAAATATCATGATTCGTGAAAAGGTTCCGTTTTTTTTTTTGTCACGATTCTAGACGACATTTTTTTTGTGTTCATTCGTTAGGAATGACCCTTGAGCCTGGACTTGGGATCTCCTCAAGCGTTGCAGGTCCTTTAGTCAGCACCGCCCCAGGCACATGCTACGGTATCGGTGGACCAATTTGTTTCTGAGGCTCCTCACTTAAGGAGCTCTATGCCTCACCCAAAAACCGATTTTTTTTTTTTAGTAAACTGAAAGTGCCACCCGACGACCAAACCCATGGCATACGAAAAAAACAAAATCATTCATATTGCAGAACAAGAATAGACATTCCGACAATTTTGGGTTTTAAGGAGCCCCGTCATTAAAGAAATATATATATCTTAGCCCAAAAGTGCTATCTCTATATATCATAGCAAGCGTCCCCAAACAGGCGGGATTGCGGCGCTTCTTTCTCCCCTGAAAGTGTGTACCATGACGTTCAAATGTGTGAATCGGTAATTTCCATCAGACACGAAAAAAGGGTAAGAGAAGGACACGTCGTGGGGGGATTTGAACACCGGATTTGTGATTTTATTGGAGGCTGACCGCATAGCTCAGTGTTTAGTGTGTTATCGCTGCTATGGACGGCGGAAGCAATCAGTATTATACTGGATTGCATCAGTATGATAGTCGGGGGTCCATACTCGATTGTGCATTGGCCGGGGGTGGTTGCGGTCATCGACACACAAAAAATGAATCAAGAAGCGCGAAAAAATCTTGCTGTCTTCCACACAAAACAATCAAGAAAAAATTCATAAAAAAATGCATGTAACGTGTGACAATGATGTGACATCTTCATGTTATATTATTGTCCTCGCGGGCGCATCCTAAAATACCCCGATACTTAACGTTATCCCATTGCTCCTGTCCTTGGGATATAGTGCAGAGTAGTAGGCTCTCGCCAGAAATTTTTTTTGATGGGTTTCCGTAATATGTTTAGGCGTGTTTCGTTGACGTATGTACCTGAGATCAGATATATTGGCCGCCACGCCTACTGGAAGGTTCAATCATCAGTGGATAGCTACTGTCTATCAGTAGATTACTGTGAATAACAACGTCGTTTTCCACTGAAAAATGGCCTGAACCTGCCAGGTCCTTGCGCACGACACGGACAGCAACAGTGGAAGGTACAGCATAGACTGGGTTACAAGCGGCAGCGGATCAGGCCTTCTCCACTACTCGCTACCGCACCAACAGGTAAAAAAAAACGTACCAGTATTATTAATACGCGAAAATGCTGATGGTGTGACTTCTATCTTGTATATGCCAGGCATCTTTCATCTTGTATCTTGTATTTGGTACCGGTATCTTGTGTCTCGTATCTTGTATTTTGTACCAGGTTTCTTAAAACGGTATGTTGTATCTTGTATGGACTGGGTTAGAGGCAGCAGATGGGGCCTCCCACACTATGGGCCTGACACGTACGTACGCTGACTTCCGATTTCACTTTTATTTATTTTTCGGCGGATGTACGACTTGCTTCAGCAACGATATATACGCGTACCACTTTCGGTTTGTTTCATTTTTTTTTCCTGGAGTATTCTTCCACTCCAGAGCGACTGGAGCCTGTCCTGTGACCACGGACTTGACTGAGAGTTAATGTGAAAACAACAACAACAACAACAATTACTCGCTACCGCACCAACAGGTAAACCTTTTAAAAAAGATACTAAAGAGCGAAAATCTTATGGTGTGAACTCTTACCTTGTCAGTTGTCAAGTGCACTTTACCCGGCCTCTTTGTATCTTGTATCTTGTAGTAACGGTATCTTCTTCTTGTATCTTGTATGTACCACAGGTAGATTAATATTTTTCGGAGGACCATAGTAATCAGGACCCACGATATACACAAAAACCTACATATTCCACCTTTTTTACCAACCTTACTTGGTCCTGATTACTATTTACGGAGGACCATAGTAATGAGGACCTACGATACACACAAAAACCTATATATTACCCTATTTTTACCAATCATATTTGGTCCTAATTACTATGTACCCCCGTAATAAGAGAGAACGCTAGTTAAGAGAGGTACTTTCGGCCCGAAACATACCTCTCTTAACCCTCTTAACACTAGAACGCTATAGGGCCCATGACATGGACCCAAATTTATGTGGTATTACTTGGTTTTAGAGGCATGCTCTTTGAGTGGACTTTGAATGCCCCGTTTACCCCGCCAAAGCTTTGAAAAGTGATGTACTCTTTCTGCTGTGGTGGGCCCAAAGAGTCCGGGCTCTTTTTGACATGGTCGTAGTTGATTTTTTTTTTTTGCGGTTTCCGAGTGGGTGCTAAGAGGGTTAACCTGAGTTTTAACGGGTCAATAACCTAATGAACTATTTGTTCCTTTTCTCCCGTTTCGGCGTTGCAGGCGCTGGGCAGGCAAGTCCTGGCTCGGCTCAACACGAACCAGCGCATTTCTAAAAGGGATCTCATGAGCGCCGACTTGTCTGTCGTCGCGACAGAGGCTGCTAAGGTGGGATTTTTCATTGGTTTTGTTCCTTGGATAGATAGCGACAATAGTTTTCATTGGATTATTCCTTCGATACATAAAGAGATCCGATTTTCCGTTCGTTTTATTCCTTCGATAGCGAGCGATACTATTTTTCATTGGTTTATTCCTTCGATACATAAAAGAGATAAAAATCTTCATTCGTTTATTCCTTCGATAGATAAGAGATACCTGGTAAGATTTTTCGTTCGTGTATTCCTTCGATAGATAGCAATAGGATTTTTTCATTCGTGTATTCCTTCTATAGGTCGAGATAGCATATTTCCGTTCGTTTCTTTCTTCGATAGCCAGCAACACGACTTTTCCATTAATTTATTCCTTCGATAGATAGTGAGAAGAGAGTAGAGTAGTTAGACATATATTTTTATTACCGTAGTTCACCCCCCTTCCGACAACACGCATTGCGTAATTCATCCCAAAACATGTCATCGAAGTTGAAGGTCATGCTGCACATTGTCAGACGCCAAACACACCATCACGGGGGAAGGTAGTAATCAGGACGAACTTGGGCAATAAACGCACGAGAAATTAAGATTTTTGGTGTCCATCGTGGGGTCTGGTTTGCTATGCGCCCCCCCCGTAATAATAGTAAAATTGAACGAATACTCGTGTCCCTCTTCGGCGGTAGGTAACGCGAACGCCGTCTGTCGTCGAGACTGAGGCCGCTTTGACGCCACCGTGGGTTTTTTTATTCCCTTCACCAGGTAGCGATAGCGATAAGACTTTGCGTAGAGGCGCCCTACGATAGAAGACTACACTATATTACGGGGGAACATAGTAATCAGGACCAAATATGGTTACTAAAAAACAGGGGAATGTATAGGTTTTTGTGCATATCGTGGGTCCTGATTACTATGGTCCTCCCGTAAATGGCACTTTTTATGCCTGAAACGGTTTCTGAATGGTGGGGCTCCTTAACCCAAAATTGTCGGAATTCCAGCCGATTGCTGCAAAAACACATTTTGTTGTATACCTAGGCCATGGGATTGTTCATCGATTGAGCATTTCAATTTTGTTTTTTCTCCAAATCAGGTTTTTTTGGTGAGGTGTGGAGAGCTCCTCAAGTGAGGAGCCTCAGAAAAAAATGGCGAACCCTCACCGTACCATGCATCCATAGTGTGACATGTCTATCGTCGCGACGTATGCCGCCAAGGTAGGTTCAAAATTAGTTTTAACCTCGGTCCCGTCTTTTTTTTATAACCTCGCTCCGTCTTTTCCCGCTCGTTGGTTTGGTGGTGTGCCTGTGTATCTGTGTCTGTGTGCCTGTGTCTTTTTCGTGTGTGCTTTATGAAAGAGGCAAGATGTCAGCCACCGGACGTCAAGGGAATTGACTGGGGATATTTTTTTGCCGGGTCCCCCGCAATAAAAACACCACCACCGGATAATGGTATAGTAGGCAAATCCCCCCGGGCAATAATCCGCGGTGAACGAGAAAACACAAATATTATTCCCAACTAACCTGTGTGATGTGTTATTGTTTTTTTTTTGTATGCAGAGCTCGGCCGTGTCGGGTTCGAAGCGCGAGCCCCCCAGAGAACGAGCATTGACGGCAGCAACATCACCGGCTTCGTCGATACCACCGACATGCCGGGGTGTCTCCACGGACCCGAAGTCGTGGCTCGTCCTCTATTGCGGCGCAAATGCGAAGGTCGAGCAGGTAAGAATAAGATCTGTATGTGTTTTCGATACAATTTTTTCAAGTACTGTAGTTTCTCCCGAAAAAATATCCTACAGTAGAAAGGTGTTTTTTCCATGCTAACGTCAAGCAGTTTATCCCGAAAAGCGTGCGTACAGTTCGATCAAGTTAAGACAAGGGTTTTATGACGCATGCATGATACGCTAGAGGTGCACCGAATATTTTCTGAGACTCCTCACTTGAGGAGGTCTGATACCTCTCCCAAAAAACTGGTTTGAGGAAAAACAAAACTGCTACACCCGATGGACAAATCCCATGGCCTAGGTATATATATACAACGAAAATTATTGCAAAAAAGAAAAAATCCGACGATTTTGGGTTAAGGAGCCCCGTCATTCAGAAAACCTTTCAACCAAAAAAGTGCTGTACTAATACCTCGTACCGTAGCACGCGTCTAATTTCCACACCAAGTTCAAGTAGTGTGTAAAGTATTTTTCCCTGCTTCGGGGCAATTGGCTCCGAAAAACGTGCCATGCTTACTTGCAAGCAGTTTAATTCCGAAAAACGTGCTTTAGGGAAAGTGTTTTTCTATGCTATTTACGGGGGGGCCATAGTAATCAGGACCAAATTTTGGGCAGTAAAAAGAGTGGAATATATGGGCTTTTGTGTGTATCGTAGGTCCTGATTACTATGGTACTATGGTCCTCCGTAGATAAGTTCCAGTATTAAAGGTTTGACGCATGGTGCGGTAGAGGTGCGCCATTTGTTTTTCTGAGGGTCCTCACTTGAGGAGCCCTATACCCCCACCCAAAACCCGATGTGGAGAAATTTAAAAGTGCTCTCCCTATAAACAATCCCATGGCCTCTAGGTATACAACGAAAAATACTTTCAAAAAAATAAAAGAAGACTGAATTTCCGACGATTTGGGGCTAAAGGAGCCCCGTCATTCAGAAACCGTTTCAGCCAAAAAAAATGCTACCCTCTATTATCGTAGCAGGCGTCGTTTCTGCCGGAAAAAACGTGCGTGCAACTCTGAAGCGGTTAAGGAGCTCTTGTTTTGGGCCGGGCTCGAACTCTTGTGAGAGGAAGGGTTTTGTCCGACTCTGTTTTCGGTAGGACAAAAACAAGAAAAATTATAACCTCCCTGCCCACCCGGGCCACCAACCCTTTTTGTCGTCTTTTTCGACCCCCTCCAGGCGGTGGCTACGGCCTGCGAAGGGCTTAACGTCACGTGGAGGAAAGAGTACTTTTCATCCTGGTGAACCGGGGACCTGTTTCTGGTCCCTCGTCATGAGGACCGAGGAAGGAGGAAGGAATGCTTTTCTTCATAGGGACCTCAATACTTTCGCTCATTTTTAGGACCGAGGAACTGTACGGTACATAGCTTTTAGGGATTATGATGGAGGAACATGGAGGAAGCAGAGTTTTTCTGGCTGATAAACTCTTTATATTTTTATCGTTCCTTTTCAAAGACCGAGGAATGTGAAAAAGGAGTACCAGGTACTTTTTTTTTTTCCTCCCTCATTCTCATTGCTCATTAGGACCGAGGAATTGAAGAGGAAAGAGATTTTTCCCTGACCTCTGGTAAGTGGTGAGCTCTTTCTGCCCGCTCATTACGTAGGGCCGAGGAAATACATGTAGAGCTATATAGAGCTACCAGGTATATGAGTAGTGTGAGATTGATGGTGTATTAACCCCTTTGAAAGTTCGCTTTTGGGGAAAAAATACCTGGGATTGGTGTGGGGGGAGTTCCATTGGTAAAATGGGCTAAGCTTCGTTCAGCGCCATGGAAAAAGTGTGCCGTATTCCAACCCTCCGAACTGTACCCTCCATATATTTGAGTGTGCTGACCGGTAAAACCGTCTTGCTTGCTGTGGGACGAGAAAGGCGCTTGAAGTACCAAACAGTCTGCGGAAGCTGAAAAATCTATGAATGAACAGATTTGGGAGGTGTAGGTAGAAGGGCGTTTGCGACTTTGAACTTATGTTTCGTTGGAAAACATGTAATGGTATAGTATGGAAACCGACGAACGTCGCAACCCAAGGCCAACCAACCCCCAAAACAAATCAGGCTTGAAAAATAAATAAAAAAAACGGTTGGAAAGCTTAATTCAAACCAATTTTTTAGCTGTTGTTTTGTGGGTTGGGTTTGCCATGGATTGTGATTTCGACGGCTTCAATACTATTATTACCGGTATGTGTTTTCCTACCCAACTCCTACCCAAAGTTGGTACCAGGTATCTCGCAATTACCCTAGGTAGGTAGGTAGGTAGGTACCAGTCTGTCTGATAATCAGTATAAGGGCCGTATTGAGTCAAGCAAAAGGTCCCAAATTGCCTTACCAGGTATATTTTTTTACCAGTAGGTAGGTATAACAGGTTGCAATATTTCTGTACCTGGTAAGCAGATAGTCCCACTCTGAATAGAATGCAAGGACCCGTTTGGTGCCGTATACTATAATCAAGATAACAAATCCCTTCGGGCGATGCGTCTATGGAAAGATCTCGATGAGACGACATCAAATCTTCCAACACCACTTGTGATTCTCTCCCTTGTTTGGGAGAAAAACTGCGCCGAAATTCGTCTCGGGGGCCGTGTTACCTTGCGTGTTCTATGGTGTTCTTGTTAGTGCCACAACGGTCCCTATACTTCCGTCCAGTAGGTAGGCAATTCGTAGGTAGGCACCACTCTGGGCAAAAATGTAAGGATCGTTTGATATTCAAATTGGTACCCCAACGGTCCCTATATTTTAGTCCAACTTTGGGCGGAAATATAATGACCGTTTGGTGTTCAATTTTTTACCCCAACGGTCACTATTTTTTAGTCCAAATCTGGGCAGAAATATAAGGATCGACGCCTGCTACGATAGAGGCCGTGCTTTTGGGCAATTTTGTTTCTGAATGACGGGGCTCCTTAACCCAAAACCGTCGGAACGTCATTCTTGTTTTGCAATATGAATATTTTTTTATACCTAGGCCATGGGTTTTGGGTCATCGGGTTGCGCTTGCAGTTTTTACTCAAAAATACGTGTTTTGGGTGAGGTATGAAGCTCCTCAAGTGAGGAGCCTCAGAAAAAAAATGGTCCACCGATACCGTAGCGTGTGTCGATCGTTTGGTATTCATGATAATACCCCAAGGGTCCCTATACCTCCGCCCAGAGTGGTAGATGCGGTGGTTGGTCGTGAACACACAAAAAATGGGCTTGAGAGCGTCTCATGACTATTTGTATCGAAAGCGGTGTTAGCGCTCGAGCTCGATTTCGTGTGTGTGTGTGTGTGTCGTGTTGATTGAACACCATGCCTGCCCTAGGGGCGCGAACGCTGTACGACTTGTGTTGTTCCCATTATAGTGTTTACGTGCCGTGTGATCAAACATTTTTTTAGTCTGCCAAAACTAAGGAGGGAGGGGTGAACAGTGAACAGAAAAATGCATGTGTGTACCAGGTAGTATGCGAGTTCAAGCACAAACACACGAGATGGCTTCAAAATAGCATGCAGAAAAAGTATTCGGCGGGGAGGGAGATGCGGGTGGCTGGTCGCGGACAAAAAAAAAACGGGGAGCCCGTGAGCGTGTGTGTGACATGCCTGTCTGATTAGGTGTTGGCGCTCTCGCTCGATTTATTTTGGTGCGTGGTGTGTGTACCGAGTTGTTAGCTGATTGTGGTGCGTGATATATAATAAATAGCTAGCGCTGTGCGTGTTTTGTTTTGTACTGGTGGTTTTTCCGTGCCGTGAGAAAACATTTATGATGCCAAAAGTAGGGGTGTGAACTGAAGGCGTGTAGTGTGTGTATGCGTGGGCATGCACACACAAAACGGCCTTAAGATGGGGAGGGGTGAGCTGTGTGAACAGAAGGGGGGAGGGGGTGTTTACGCGTGGGCATAAACACACAACGGGTCCTCAAGGTAGCATGCAGAATTATGCCACGGACCCATGGGTTCCTTTTTGCCCAGCCTAGTCTTTGTTTCTCCACCCCCCGTGGTGTGCGGATTCTGCCAGTAATAGTGCAGTTGATATACACGATGAGGTATTCTCATCATGAGGGCCATTATTATCGGGGGTTTTGTCTATAGTTCTCCTATTTTTTTAAGTTTTCGTTGTTGTTTTTTCTTGGGTTAAAAGTACCGTGAAAAAAACACCCATAGGATGTTTTCGTAAGCTAGGAATATGCCACAAGAGCTTTCATCTTATTATTCGCTTGGCTACCTGACGCTTACTACGATATAGAGGTGGCCCCTTTTTTGGCTTGAAACGTTTTCGGGATGAACGACGCGGGGGCTCCTTAACCCAAAACCGTCGGAACCCTTCACATTATTTTTTTTGGAAATGTGTTTAGTTGTTATATACCTGGGCCGTGGGATTCATCGGGGAAGCACTTTTTTTTTTTTTTTTTTCTCAAAATCAGTTTTTGGTATAGAGGTGGGTGGGGTATAGAGGTGCCTCAGAAAAAAAAAAAAATGCTGCACCTCTACCGTACCAGGTAGCTGTTAGGGGAAGACGCCTACTAGGATGGAGGTAGCACGTTTTTGGCTGATTTTGTTTCTGAATGACGGGACTCCTTAACCCAAAATCATCGGAATTTTCATGGTTTTTTGTTTTTTTTTTTGCCATAATTTTTCGTTGTTTACCTACTAAGCCATGGGATTGTTCGGCGGGTAGCACTTTTCATTTCATAGTCGTTTTTTGTGGTCGTGAAATGATGGTTACAATGGTGCCGACGTGTGAACCACGTAATACTTTAGTGCTGTGGCCGGTGTCGCCGACAACCATATGTCCTAAGCTGCGACGGGGTATCGACACTATATATACCGGTATACCATTTTGTTTTTACGGTTGACGGGCGTTGGGAGAAGAAGAGTTACGTGTTGTACGTTGTTGCTTGCATTTATTGGAACTTACGAAAGGTATGACATCGGGTCGGGAAAGTAAGTGTGCCACCGCTGCGCTGCGCCTTCCAGTGCAGCAGCAGTATATTTTTTGTCTGTGGTGTTAGTTGGCTGCCTTGTTGTGGTGCATGCATTACTGTGAATTTTGTGGGTTTCCTGGTGGGAGTGGAGGGGGGGGCGGGGACGGC
>JAYJMJ010284823.1:0-11296 GCA_036873875.1 Laminaria ephemera
ACAGCTTGCAAAGATGAGTTTCGACGAAATCCTAGATCTCACAGCTGTTGTGTATTTTTTAATTTTTTATAAAAAATGAACCAAAAAAACAGAATAATCAAGCTTAATTCTGGTGTGTATACAAAGCAGTTGAGACCGATGCTAACGGGCACGGTATTTTATGTTTTCGGAAAACATAGTTTTTACAACATTTCAGCGGCTGTACCACGCGGGGTAAAAAAAATGAGGCTTTTTGTCATCGAGAGTACTGAGTCCTTTTTGGGAGAGCTCTGCATTGCAGTTGGTATGATAGCTCCTACGGGGCCATGATTCCTTTTTATTTTACGAAAAGGAGCACGATTTTGCGAGGTGCGCGAAGATTGGCCCAATTCTTGACGAGATTGGTATGTCAACCAGGTTTGGGCCAATCCAAAAAACCTCGAATCAAGGCTCCTCAGGAACTACTAATTGCAATAGAAAGCTCTCGCAAGAAGGATCAATTACTCTCGACGACAGAAAGCCTCAATTTTAGTACTCCGCGAGGTACAGCCGCTGATATGGTGTAAAAACGACATTTTCCGCCCAAAAAATACCGCTTCAATTAGCATCGGTTTTGAGAGTACGGGGAAAGTCACACCTAAATTCTTTACCAGGAATACACTATTAATAGTACAGTTGATACGGTCGGGGACTCGTCCTGTAGTATTGAACGGATAGAAGTCGCCCCCCGAAGCTGTAAGGGATGATAATACCATATTCAAGTAGAACACTTGGACGCTCCTGAGACCCCCGAGACTGGTTTCCCTCAAGACCACAATTACGGTGGTGTAACTTTTTTTTCTGAACGTTCAACCACACAACTTTTCGAATGTTGAGCCGCCTCTCGCACCCCGATAGGATATTATCATTACAACATTTAGGAACTTGGGGGTTGCACATTATTGTGTTTTTTGGCGTAGCCACGACGTGCCACGGGGCAAAATGGTTGGAAATGTCTAATAATGTGTATCACTGCGTTTGGGGTAATGGTACAAGCTACTTAGATTTAGTGTAGTTGTAGTTTTGATCACCGCTGCACCCCTGTTTTGGCGACAAACCACTTGGAAGCAATATGTTGTTATTTTTGTAGCAAAAACTCCGCCCTTCGTGGAACGGAAAATATTCCCATATATATGCGGTATTGCCCTTCAGCTGTGTTCGTATACTACTCGGGACGGAAACCGAGAGTATACTACTACGGTGTGGTGTGTTGTTGCTTTCGATGCTGTTGTGGTTGTCGTAGGTGTCTTCAGGTCGACGTCGTTTACATCATTTAATCCATTCAGCCCGTGATTCGGCATAGAGATATTATATGGTGCTCCACCTCGCGTCGGCAGTGAATGTCAACGGCACAGCAGTAATCACGTTCTTCCCAGATATTCCAGCGAGTTCACCAAAATAACGCATTTCTCTACACAATACACCCCTCTGTCGCACCCCGTGATACCTGGTATCAATTTGAATGCCTAGCAGGACCACCGGTTCAAAAGCAGCCACTTGTTTTCTTCTGTCCCTCCCCGTAGGCAGGTATGCCCTGACCGACAACTGGTACTACTATTTCTAGCTGCAGTATTCTACCGGGTACACACGAGTATTCCGTCATTCGTGTAATACTTGGTTGTGTGTTCAGTTCACATCGAAACTAAGTTATTAGCTACCGGTATGGTAGTTGTCTTTGTTCGACCTTCAGTACATATTAATGGATTTTAGACAAGCTCCGAATAATATTTTCCTAGGAGTTTCCTTGGGTCGTTTGCTGGCTGGCATCGTACAGAGGTACACATATCACTCTGTGTTTACTTTTGGTTGCAGAAAGGTTCTGAGCTGTCATTGGCCGACGCGTCTCGCACGGTTTTGCTGCCTCGACGGCTTCGCGGGGTCGTGTTCTCGGGGGACTTTCCCAGCTGTCTCAGCACCGAGCACCGAGCCAGCACCAGCCACTACTGCTGCTATAGGGTTAGGGTTAGGGTTACTTATAGAATCACACGCCCCGAACACAGGCACACTCCCAACTACCCTGCTTCATATAATATTCTTGGAAATATATTCGTCTAAATTCGTGTAAAGTCGGTTCATACAATCACATAGACAGCCGTCGTAGATACCTTAAGAGTACAGGAAAGACCACGCAGCAATGCTCCAGACCATATAGTAGTTATTGTAGTTGCACTCGGAACCCAATTTGGGTGCCGCCCTGACGCCAGCTGGGTGATGTCTTCTGCTTTGATGCTGTGTTTTTGCTCGCTATATAATTTAGTTTCGGTTCGTTTTTGTGTTTTGCATTGTGTACGGGGGCGATGATGGCGGTATGTGCACCGCTGTCGTCGGAAACAGTGAGCAGGTAATATAACATGCGGTAATGCTCCTGCTCCTACAGAAGGTACAGCCGGAACCCAATATGATTGGTGCCCCCGGACGTTAGTTGGGTGGTCATCTGCTTTGTTGATAGTGGGTGGATGTTTTTGATTTGTTTCCATTTTTGTCGTGCCGTCTCGTTTCAGTTAATTTTTGTTTTTCCTGGGTACCTCTTCCCTCCTCTTTCCATTTTTGTCGTGCCGTCTCGTTTCAGTTAATTTTTGTTTTTCCTGGATACCTCTTCCCTCCTCCCTGCGTTCCTTTTTCCCTCTTCCTTTTTTTATTTTTCCTTTTTGTTCTATATTTTTCTCTCTTCCTTGCTAATATATTCTGGTGTGTCGGCTTGCATATGTTCCGCCCTCGTATTCATTGCGGTTGGCATTGCATGGCCTAAGCAACGTGCTGTGTTTGCAATGTGTATTTCTGTCTTGTAGTTTGTGACCACAGAGCTCGTCCCTCTAGGAGGCATCGGCGCGGACACTGCATGGCTGTGCTGTATGTCAATACACACACTGTCTCCTTCTTAAGTGTGTTTCCCGTATGTTCCTGCATTGAAAGTACTAAATTTAATAAGTAGGCCGCTACTATTAACGGTGGGAACGCCGCTGCGACATGCAGCAGGCAGTCGTGGCTGCGAATGAGGCGGCACTCTGTAAGTCGACTACGCTACCCACAATCGCTTGATTGAGACAAATTCAATCGTCTACGCACGAGTACTATAACAGTTTTCTTCTTATTTTCTTCGTTGCAGATACATTTTGGTGTGCTGGCTTTGCATATGTTCTGCCCTCGTATTCATTGGGGTTGGCATTGCATGGCCAAGTCACCTTGCTGTATTTGCGATGCGTATTTCTGTCTTGTAGTTTGTGACAGGGCTGGCATTGCATGGCCAAGTCACCTTGCTGTATTTGCGAGTATTTCTGTCTTGTAGTTCCGTGACCACAGAGCTCGTCTCTATAGCAGGCATCGGCACGGACGCTGGTTGTGATGGATGTAGATGGGTGGAAATACCAGTTTTAATGTGAAGAACACACACACACACAGTTTGAGAATATATGATACTATTAATATAAAATACCGGTACGGTACTATATGGTTCTAAAGAAAATCACCGAGAAAACAGAAATAATACCTTGTGACTACTCGTTTACCCGCTTTTATCCACAGGTCATGCCCTTCGATCATGCCTTTTTGCGGGGTTCCACTGTCTGTACCTCGTACGAAGTAGGGCCTGTCTGCATGACCACTGACCAGACGCCAACAATGCAGGCCATGTAAATAAAGATGTAGGATACAGTATGGAAAACGCGTTTTTTTTGTGTACGGCGTGTGGTTCCAGTATTACGACAAGGGGTTTTATATAAAACACCCCAAAACCTCAATAAACATTTAGGATACAGTATGGAAAAAGCGTTTTTTTGTGTACGGCGTGTGGTTCCAGTATTACGACAAGGGGTTTTATATAAAACACCCCAAAACCTCAACCCCAACCCTAACCCCGACCCCAACCCCGGGCCGACCTGTATTGAAGTTGTCCGGAAAATATCAGGAAAAAAAACTAAATGTCGGGAAAAATATCGACCGTATTATATTGCATCCGTACCTGGTGTGTTTTTTGGCCATTTCCTTACTAAATACCATACACTTATTTACGGGCACCGCTTATACTACTGTCACTGAACGTGTACTTTTTGCTCCTTACATTGCTTGTCAAACACAACGAAATTTGAAATTTGCCCTGTGCAGGTGACACTGAGACGGAGCAGTACCTGCAGGTGGAGGGGTATGACTTCCACGACCACCCGAAGTTCACCATGAAATGGAGGTAAGTCGTTCAGGGTGGATCTGCTGTACTATGGCTGCCAATTTCACCGAAACCTTCCAGCTTGTAAGCTGGCTTCGTTCATCACGTGTGCGTGTTTTCTTCACATTAAACTGATCTTTCCACGCATCTACATCCAGCACAACCGGTGTCCGTGCCGCTTCCTCCTCCTAGAGAGGCGAGCGCTGTGGTCACAAACTACAAGACAGATACAAACAGCAACTACATACAGCAGTATGGTGATTTGGACGTGCAATACCAAACGCAATGATTTTTAAGCAACAAAAGCAAGCCAGCACACCAGATTACTTGCAAGAAAGAAAATAAGTACGTTCAGCACGTGTCATACCTTGTACCTGCTATCATTTTTGGAATATCGCTAGTGTTCCATATCGGAACGTTAGAAGAAATTCCGATCCGATCTGGGCCTGAAAACCCGATATCCAGTAGCCAATCCGTATGTATCGGATAGAATTCGCATCGCAAAAATTTCGTTTCCGATACGATAAAGGTTACGAGAAGCGCAAATACGGAACATCACCGTTGGACTCTTGACTCCCGACAGGGCAGGAAGAGACAATAGACCATCCCCTCCCCGCCAAAATCAAGGCGTTTCTACGAGCTGGGCCAGCCATAAAGCGCAAAATCAATCATGGAGTCGTATCTCGTGTACCATTGCGAGTTTGGACTTGAAATTTGGAAGGACTGACCCTGGCACCTTGGCACCTTCGTGTATATGTAAAACAAAAAAAGTGATAACATTTTCAGAATCCGACTCGATCTCGCCGAGATATC
The DNA here is from genome assembly GCA_036873875.1 of Laminaria ephemera. Classification (NCBI taxonomy): domain Eukaryota; class Phaeophyceae; order Laminariales; family Laminariaceae; genus Laminaria; species Laminaria ephemera. The sequence continues at coordinate 4,991 of JAYJMJ010284823.1, forward strand.
CGTGAATACTCAAAATGTACCAAACTTTTTGTTTTTTTCCGACGTTTTGACAATAAAATCCCATGACAGTTCCAAAAATGTTCGTTCCCGACTAAGGTGAAATTGGGTGTGGACATTACTGAGGAAACAAGGAGAAGATCGACATCAGTTTCATTGACCGATTCGTCGACCGTCACGAGATATGGCCGAAACAAGATTCCGTACTTAATACAAGCGTAACGAGAAAAATGGTATTTACTGCGATGCAGCGCTCAATTTTGCGATTTTCGGTCTGAATTTTTAACGCCGTATTCATGACGCCCGTGCAAAATTATGTCGCCCCTGGATTTTTTATTTTAGTTTTTTTCAGACGAGTTTCAGTCGTGTTTCTATTTTTTGGGTTGTATTTTCGGGCATATCTCTCGAGAACCCCGCCCCCCCCAAAACAAAATCCGAAAGTACACGCCTCGGTTGGTGTATGAACAACATCGCGTCAAATTTTCAAGTCCAACTGCGTAAAATTGGGCGCTGCGTGGTCGATTTCCTGTCCCGACAGGGTTTTGGCTGGCCCAGCTTGTAGCCGGCACTTATTCCTGAACCACCATTGTGCCGTTCTCTGAAAAATATGTGTTGTCGCCACACAGGGAGGAAACTGCGATCAACATCGCCGTGGCGTGTCAGCTCTTGTGGACTGAGGCGAAGATGCACCGCACGGTGATCAACCTCCGAGGAACCGGCGAATCAGAGACCGATGAGATCAAACAAGCCCTGGAAGGCAAGCCTGCTCCTTTCTCCTTTTCACCTCTGTTTTTGCACGCTGCACTCGCGACATGAGGACAAAACACTCGACAGTAGTGTTTTTAGCACTGTACTCCAGACACGAGGACAAAACACTTGACTCTAGCGTGGGGAAAGCTCCTTTAATGCCTTTAGAACTGCGCCCACGTTTTTGGGCACACGTAGGGTAGGATCATTTTAGGACGCATTCTACGGCAGAGGTTCACACTTTTTTTTCTTCATCTCCCCACGTGAGGAGCTCTATACCTCTCCCAAAAGCTGATTTGGGAAATAATAAAAATACTATTATAGACAATCAACACTTCCATGGCGTACTATTACGGAGGGCCATAGTAATCAGGACCTACGATACACTCAAAAACCTATATATTCCCCTGTTTTTACTAACTATATTTGGTCCTAATTACTATGTACCCCCGTAAATAGGTATACATCGAAAATTATGGCAAAAAAAAAGGAATGAAACACTCCGACGAGTTTGGGTTAAGGAGCCCCGTCGTTCAGAAACCGTTTCAGCCGAAAAGTGCTACCTCTATCCTACGAAGCACGCGTGTTAGGCGTTTTCGAAAAGGCCTAAGCGATGCCCCGTGAAGCGATGGCCGGATTGCCAGAGGTTTCATATTGTCGTCCTCGAATGTGGGAAGTAGGTAATGTACTTCGAAGCATTGAATTGGTACAGAATACTTGTTGTCTTGAATTACAGTAGCATGGATTCAATAGTGTCTTGAAGTAGTACCAGGGTATAGATTAATGAATGTATTTAATTGGTATGGACTCAATAATGTCTTGAAATTGTATGGGTTAATTAGTGTATTAATTATTAATACGATGGATTAATTAATGTGGACGGGGGCGAAGATGTACCGCACGGCGGACAACCTCCGAGGAACCGGCGAATATGGGACCGATGAGATCAAACAGGCCCTGGAAGGCAAGCTCTTTGTTTTCCCGGTTTTTCACAGAGTTATTGTCGACAGTTTAGTCCAAAGAAGCCTTAACAGGTCAGACGATAGCATGTTTAGGTCAACAGCAGTGCTGACCAATTCCGAACGCTGACAACGCGATAATCACTTCAAATTCTCGATCTCACAGCTGAGGTGGTTGTGTTTTGTTTATTGGTGTAAAAACACCCCCCCTCACTCGTTGGTTTTGTTTGCAGATTTCTTGTCCATGTTTACATTTATATATCGCACACTTGTGTGCGTCGTATTGCATTGAACCAACCACCCTTTCCGCACCTCTGTACCGCTTTCACTTCATCCGCAGTGCTGATCAATCCCGACCGCTAACAGCTGGATCAGATCAGAGTCAAGTATACCCATTCCTCGTGAAAATCACACGATATTTCTATTCGAAAAGCGAGATGACCCCCACAATTGATACCAGGTATACCTGGTAAGCATTTTCGATTTTTGCTGTTTGTGTATTGCAGATTTATATTCTACGTGCATAGAGGAAAGGAACATGTTAATTCAACCGACATCTTGGGGTCCACAGTGCTGAACGTTCCTGAGCGCTGAAAAAAATCGTGATCACTTCAGTTCGTCGATCTCACAGTTGAGGTGTGTCCACATGTTTTAATGTAAAAACTCCCCCCTTTCTTTTTCTGCTTTGCAGATTTCTTGTCAACGTGCATTGAGGAAAGGAACAAGTTTGAGGAGGATAAAACCGGACTGGTGAAGGCTCCCCTACCGCGTGGTCTGGTTATTGACGGCCCAGCTTTGTTAGAGGCCATGCAGACGCCCGAGTCTCAAGGAGCGCTGCTGAGAGCTGCTCAGGTGACAGTTTTATTTGAGACGGTTCTCCATGTGGATTGGGTCACTTCTCGCTGGTCGATGTGGGTTGGGTTGGATCGGGTCGGGTCGGGGGTCGGGTCCGGTCGGATCGGGTCGGGTCACCCTGACCCGACCCGACCTGTGAGACTTGGAAACCGTCTGATCCGAGCCGACCCGACTTGACCCGATCGGTGAGATTTACACTTCCTCACCCGATCCGACTCGACCAGCGAGATGATGATCACGTCCTAACCCAACGCGCGGGTCGAGTCATGACCTGTGAAAAACCCTGCTAATTTGTGACGGTTTCCCATGTGGGTTGGGTGCTGAAGGCTGCTCAGGTGCAGCATTGTGACGGTTTTCCATGTAGGTTGGGTGCTCAGGGCGGCCCACGTTGCTACATCGTCCCCATCGAAGATGGAAATGCATTACTGTCTTGAATTGGTCTGAAATAATTAGATATTTCACATCCGCAACACTGCTACCTATATACCAGGCAATTCTCTCTCGTATTATTTTTCTATCTTCTTTTCTTGTCCTCCATCCCTCTTCCGATGTCTAGCACTCTCTATATGAACATGCATAATGTACTACGTAAGTTGTGACGGTGTCTCATGTGGATTGGGTGCTCACGGTGGTTCAGAAAAACTGCGTCCCCCACGGTTGAAAGATAAGCCACGTAACTATTGAGGTCGATGTTATGAGTTCGAATCCCGCAAGGGACTTTTTCTTAAAAACGTTGACAGGCCGAAAGTGCGAGAGCGCGAGTTGGCTAAATTTCGATGCAAACCGGCGAGCAGTGGGAATGCTGAACCCTATGCGCAGTAAAAATGAAGGCACGTGCCGGGGGGGGAGAAGGGATGACACCCTGTACCCACAGCTTGTCCAGAAGGTCGCTGAGGGTAAACCCCCCCACGAGTTAAGCCGGAGAGTAAAAGTGATAAATAAAAAACGACAAACAAATGCTACGTTGTGACGGTTCCCCATGTCGGTTGGGTGCTCAGGGCGCTTCAGGTACTCGACGCGTGTCACGCGAGGGGTAGCATATTATTTTTTGCGAAGCTCCTCACTTGAGGATCTCGGTACCCCACCCAGCAACCAGCTTTGAGAAACATTGTACGCGAAGCCCGATACAAAGTCCCATGGGCTGCAGTAGATATCTCTCGAATAATGTTTCGAGGTATGTCTCGAATAGTGAGTACGAAGCTCCTCAGGAGTAAGCTACTTCGTTGAAGAGCTCCGTCAGTGATACCACTCTGTCAGGAGATATACGCACCGTTTTAAAAATATTATTAGTAAACGTACTGTGCTTATATTTCCGGACAGAGTTGTACATGTTTGTGCTCAAAAGTGAAAAACAAATACTACTGTAGCACGGCTCCTCATAGGGGACTGGGTGCTCAGGGCGGCTCATGATAACTGTTTTTTATGGCTATCTGTAAATTTGACTTTGTCACCTCCATCGAGGAGTCGTGTTGATGTAGGTTATTTCGCTACAGCAGCAACAACAGCAGCCAGGTAGCCAGGAGCCTACCGAGTCGTTGATCGCTTCTCTCGCTTCTTGTTCCATTACGTTGGTGTTGTGTGACCTATTTTCGGCTCGTGCCTCTGGGGTACATGGGGTAAGGGCGCCGCTGTTGCTGGGGTGAATTGGTCTGATTTGTGACGGTGTCCCGTGTGGGTTCGGTGCTCAGGGCGACTCAGACAGGAGTCCACGACCAGAAGAGAAAACGACACTACACTCCTAAAAAGGTCGGAATGAAAAACAAACTACGAGGTTGGTTAAGATTTCTGAAAGAACTAGAAATAAAAATATTTTAAAACTTTGAATTTACTTGGTTCTATTAATAGCAGTCCGTCTCTAAAGGGATGCGTGGTCAATGGTCAAATGACTAAGGCAAGCAACAGATGAGTACCCCCCCTCCGGGTGAAAATCGGATGTGCTCTGTCCCGACATTTTAGGGATGCGACGGTCTATGGTCCTACCGACTACGGCCATCCATGATAAACTTATTATGCCCCCCACCCCGCCCCCGGTTTTGTTGGCCCTTGACATACGTTCTCGCCCTTCTATGCGTTTCGTCATTTTCGTTGTCAGACCTGTCACAGCGTCGTGGGATGCCGACTTTCGCCCGATCAGAAGCGGGCGCTCGTGGCTCTCGTCCGCGAGAACGTTCCCGGAACTCGCACACTTTCGATAGGTGAGACAAATGAAGAAAAGGGTTATAATGAGGCCGTTTTTTGCACTGCATGGCAAAAAAGCCTCTTTATTGCGGGGTGCGTACAGGCTTCCATTATTTCATTGGTTTGTCTGTCTGTCTGTTCGTCTGATTGTTGTGTAATGTTTGTCTGGTAACAAATATCACTGTATCGTTGATTGCGAGAGCTGCACGTGACTGATAATGAGGCCATCTTTGCCTTGCAAGGCAAAAAAAGCCTCTTCATTGCGGGGTGCATACAGGCTTCTGCTATTGGATTTGTCTGTACGTCTGTCTGTCCATCTGTTGTGTAATCTCTTGCGCAAGTCCCACACTACCCGGAAGGATGACCGTCCGGGTGGCTATCTCCACCGCACCTGATCCCCAGGGATCAAGTCGGATCGACATACTCACGCATCCGTAAGCCACGGCGGCTTGCAATGCGGTAGTAGTAACGGTGACCGTCGGTAGGGGCAGCTCGCGCTGCCGTTGCCAACTGAAGGATACCCCAGCTAACGCTGGATTGCGAATGCGTTTCGGTTAAATTGACACACGACACATATGAAAATACTTGCAAGTGTGGTAAGCTTAAGTTTACTTTTCCCCATTCGCCGTAGGATAAAAAAAAACAGCCCGTCTGGTAGGAAATATCGCTGTACCGCTGCTTGCGAGAGCTGGTCGTGACCGATTTCCGCACACTCGGCGTCTACAGAAGCGGGCGAGCTCGGGCTGAATCTAGGAGCTTGTTTCGTTGCACGCTGTCGCGAGTTGGCCGCAGCCCCCGTGCTACTGTGATTTTGGTGGCCTGGTGCTGTGTATTTTGGATGCGGCGTCAGAATGTTTCTATATTTTTTTGTTCGAACGGGCACGGCTTATTGCATGTACGAGGTGCTCTTGCCTCATTTACCACTCTACTATTTTTATAAAAGGGTGAAACTAATGAAGGGGAACTAAACCGTTAACTGACATATTTTGTTCCAATGGCCGGTCTGTGTTACAGGAGATGGAGCGAACGACGTGCCTATGATTCAGAGGGCCCACATAGGCGTGGGAATCAGTGGCCAAGAAGGAATGCAGGTAATGATAACAGCAATCTTCACTTCGTACAGATCATTACATGTAGCAGTAACAGTAACCCAATCGTCTCAAAGAACGGGATGCGTTGGAAGAGGAGACCAGGAAAATAGACGAATGTGATATGGAGAAGTTTGGTACACCAGATATTAATGGTAGCGAGAAAACGATCGCTATCTTAGGAGATAGATGGTGGCCACAGACGACCAACCAGGAAGGAGATAAGATAAGCAAGAAGTTTTTATGTAACATATGGAAGAAGCGCAATGAGCGCCCAAGTGTTGGAGGTGCTCTATTAGGAGTAGGAACGGTGCTCCGTCTTGAAAGAGATGCGTGGTCAATGGTCAAATGACTAAGGCAAGCAACAAATGAGTACCCCCCCCCCCGCCCTCCTCCCCCACCCCACCCCCACCCCCTCTCCCCCACCCCCACCCCACCCCTAGGCCCACGCCCACCCCATTTTCCGTCTCGTTCGTCATTTT
>JAYJMJ010284848.1:0-11294 GCA_036873875.1 Laminaria ephemera
GGTTGTTGTTAACCGCCCCCCCCCCCCCCCCCCCGCTTCGTCGCCTTCCTTTTTTTATACTACCCCTATCCGTCGCCAAATTATGCTACTGTACTGCTGCGCCAGGTAATGAGTGCTGGAGTCATTCCCGTGTTCGTGGTTCGGGACTGGGTGCGACCATTTCGGGAACAGATCGACTGGCCATCATTCTCGTTCGTCTTCACTCCCGACGAGGTCGAGACTGTAATGCTCCCGACGCTCAGAGCAGTTCCTCCGGAGAAGCTGAAGGAAATGCAGGTGACTGCAATCGATATAGACTTGTGACTATGTTTCCATTTAATTTTCCTTCGGGCGATGTTTTCGCCTAAACGTGGTACCCCTGTCGAGGTGGAGACTGTCATCCTCCCAACGCTCAGAGCGGCTTCACCGGAAAAACTGAAGGGTGTGCATTTGACTGTATACTAGTGCGTAGAGAAGTGTAAATATGGTGAGCCCTTGTTTTGGAGAACATCTACAGGTTTTCTCATCTCAGGAGGTGTGTTATCTTGCGTGTTATCCGGTGTTTGTGCTAAACCAGAACCGCCACCCCTCCTTCTCTGCCGCGTCGCTACTCTTTCTCCGCAGAAAAAATCGCTCGAGGCGTACTGGAAGATTTTCGGCGGTGTGACTGATTACTCTGTGATCGCTCGAAATACAGTCGACCAACTCGCAGACCGGTTAGGGCACCACTAACCGACTGCCCGGCGATTTCTCGTAGCACAGTCGACCAGCACCACTACACAGCATCGACATGAGGGTGCTGCTCGTAACAAAGTCGACCCGTTCGCAGAGGGGTTGGGGCACCACCACACACAGCGTCGACATGAGGATGGTGCTGCTCGTAACACCGTTGACCCACCTCGTAGAGCGGTTGGGGCACCGCTACAGACAGCATCGACATGGGGATGCCAGCGTTGTGGGAGAGCTCTGCGCCATGCGAGACGTTGTAGCAAGGTGTCCAAAACCTTTACCTCTACCCTTTTCGGACCAAGGTGCAGCAACCAAGAAACACGACAACTGCGGCAGCATTTCCAACCTTCCAGGAAGAACTTGCAACAGTTCAGCTTTCCAGGAAGAGTGTGCAACAGTACAAGCTTCACCATGCTGCGCGTGTGTCGTGCATCTCCTTCCGCTGCACTTCGGGCACATCCCCTACTCCAGCAGCCTGAGCTGCCTCGTGTGGCCGATGTTGAAGTCCTAATTTTTTGTTTAAATTTGTTTCCCTCTGAAATCCCAAAGAGATTGGAGTAATCAGGTCGAGTATGACCTTATGCCTCGTAGATACCCAGCCTTCACGTTGTTGTCGGGCATGGAACACAAGGATGTGGGCGTTGGTACCGGCGGGGAGTGATGCCGAAAGTATCGGAAATCGTGACAATTCTTGCACAAGGGTGTGGGCGTTGTTACCTGCAGGGAGTGCTGCCGGAAGTGTCGGACGTCGTGGCAACTGTTGGTTTAAGGGGTGGGCACGATTATCGGCACATTTGTCACGATTTTCGGCACGTAACCGGACTTCCTTCTGCTTACTGTTTTTGTAACAAGTAAAATCTCCTCCTGTCCTCGACCCCTTTAGAACTAGTGTGGAATATGGTTTGCAGTTTAAAAAGGTTAATGCGTTGTCGAAAAACACGTGCATACGTACGTACTTGGTACTAGACGCGTGCTACGATAGAGGTAGCACTTTTGGGCAATTTTGTTTCTGAATGACGGGGCTCCTTAACCCAAAATCGTCGGAAAGTCATTCTTGTTTTGCAATATGAGTATTTTTTTAAGCTAGGCCATGGGTTTGGTCATCGGGTTGCGCTTTCAGTTTACTCAAAATACGTTTTTGGGTGAGGGATGAAGCTCCTCAAGTGAGGAGCCTCAGAAACAAGATGGTGCATCTTTACCGTAGAATGTGTCAGTAGGCAGGGTGGAGGTGTCGCGCTCTGAATGTTCTTTGCCGCGGCATGCCCCCCCACGAGTGAGTGTTGTACGGTAGCCCATTTTGTAGCTTGTTGGGGGATAAGTGTACGGCAATTTCTACTTGCTGTTCGAAGCCTTACGGCAGTCCTTAACTGGCGGATAATGGAAGGGAAGTTGTAGCTGTGGTTTGAAGCCCAACGGCAGTAGCTCGCTGGCATTGCCTTTTGTTGTGCACAGTTTCTTAAATTACTATTTTTTATCGCAAAATTATTTTTGTCGTTTGGCTTTGGGCGTTTGAGTGTCGTACCGTCTACGTTGTTTTGGTATGATATTTGGTTGCGATAAATTCACTGTCTCGTGCGTTTTCTGAAGCGAACAGCAATCAGCATCAGTAAAAACCGACCACGTTTTGAAGGGAAGCGCGTGATTTAATTTAGATCCTGACGGCAAATGTTTTCGTTTTCGTCGGCAAACGTTTTCGTTTTTGTCGGCTACAGTAGGTCGCCAAGGCAAACGTCGGATGTACCATATTCTCTTGGTGAAGGAGACTTTATGTGTTATCACGGGGAGGGCTGCAATGTTGCGTTTTCCTTCTTTGAGATGCAGCAGCTTCTTGTGATTTTTCATCGGGCTGCAGCAACTCGTTCTGATATTGGCTTGTGCTGCACGCCGCCTGTGGAGCTTACCTGTTCTTCAATTATTGGCTACTGCTGCGAGCCGCTTTTTGCGCTTACCCGTCAAAAGCCTTTAGCTTACGCATTTGTGGAAAGCAGCTTGTTCGCTGTTGGTTTACTGCATTTGGAGGGTGCCTTGTAGGGTTTCCGTTCAAGTAGGCGAGCGTTGATTGCTTGCTTCATTTAGAGCGGACGTTGTTGTGGTGCCTTGAGCACTCCTCCCTTTCATATCTGGATATTTTATTGCGGCCGATGTTTTGTTGCGGCGAGTTTGTTGTGTCTTTCGCGGAATAACACTCCGTGACAGTTCACCGTAGTATTAAAAGTGTTTCCCTCATTTTGATTTGGTTGTGGGATGTTTTCTCCTTGGAAGTTGTGGCAGTGCGTTCGGTCCCCTTGTCTTGGTTTGGTTGTGAGTATTTTTTTTACGTCGGATGTTGTGGCAGTGCGCTCGGTCCCCTCGTTTGTGGTTTGGCTGTGAGCATTTTTTTTGCGTCGGAGGTTGTGACAATGCGTTCGATCTGCTCGATGTGATGGATAGGTGGGTATTTTTTGTGCCTTGGCGGTTGTCATAACGAGGCGTTCGGTCCGCTGGTTGTGGTTTAGTGGGTGTCTTGATGTCTCGGAAGTTGTGACAAGGCGGTTTCGATCAGTGCACCGGGCGAGGTTAACCCTTTTGAGGGTCAAGTGTAGCGACCAGAACTATGCCTGGTGCGATCTTATCTACCATCTAGTGGGATCGGGCAGCAGTACGACTAGTGTCAAGCTGCGCGCGTGTCTGAAATCATCTTGCGTTGTTGTAGCTCGGGCATATCCCCTGCCTCAGCAGCCCGGGCTGCTTCGTGTGACTGATGTTTGTAATCGTCACTTGTTTCCGACATATCTCTTGAAGTCTCAAAGGGGTTAACTATTCGAAGCCACAAGCTAGATGGTAAATATTTCGTATGCTCTAGTGCATATGTTGCTTTGAGGACATCACCCTGTACAATAGGTTGTGAGCCCGCGATGAGGTGGATGTACCCCCAAATAAACTGTTGTGGCGTGATTGGAGTAAAGTGCGCGTGCGGCTTGGGGTTTCCTAAGGTATTGTCTTGTTTTTGTGCTGTCTTCGTTTCAAGACCAGGTGGGTTCTGGCAAGTATTTCATGCTTTGAGCGTTTTTTTCTTTTCTGTTGTTTTGAGTGGAGTCTCTTATCTACTGTTTTTAGCGAAGCCTCTGCTCTGCGTCTTGTCATGAAGTACAAAGGATGCTCGATTTGGGACCCGGAAAATAAAGGCCACAATAATGGGGCTGCGGCATTCTCAATCGTCTAGCGAGAGTGTCTTCCCTGCATTTTGTAATGAAGTACAAAGGATGCCCGTTTTGGGACCGAGAAATTTGAAAACAAAGGAATGAGGGGTGCAGACTTTTCAATCGTCTGCGTAGTGTGAATGGGCAGCGGTACAAGAGGTAGCATGTTGCGCCTGCCGTATCCTGCAACTCCTTGCCAGTTCAGTAAGTAACTTAATCAGCAACCAACCATCAAGCTGTGGCCGATGATGCGGTCTTTGTCATGTTTTGTCGTTAAGTTGTCCCTGCGAAGTCCAAAAGGGGCTAAGTGTAGAAGATGCCCGTTCAGTTGATGGGCGATCTATGGACCAAGGCTACAGTAGAGGGGTTACGTAGAGGACCTTTTTTCCAGCGGCTCATAGCCACTTGCCCGAAAAACTACCCCATTTCTTTGTGTTTTTCGGGTTCGCGATATGCACCGCCATGGAGTTGTTTGTTACACTGCGCCATCAAATTGTTATTTAAATCTGTGTTGGAATGAGATACAGAGCCACTCACGCAAGTTGGGTCTAACTCGGTAGTGAAATGGGGGGCATCCCCCCCAGATAGGTGGCACCCCCCCTACAGTACTTGATCACCGCATTATACCCGTGGTACACGGATTTTTCGAGTTTACCATCGACCTGCGTCAGTTTTCATGCGCGGAGGGGCATCCAATAGTACGAGGAAATCGATAAGGCATTCCCAGGTTTGCTATCGAACTAAGCCGGTTTCCATAGCGGGGCATATGTTAGTTTGGGAAACTCGGTAAATTGATAATGTGAGAAATTCGGTAAATTGGTACTGTGGGAAATTCGGTACAGAGATTGGACTGCAGGGACTCCACAGGACCCCCGCAAGGCTCGGGTAAAACAAACCCATTCAATGTGCGATGCCCTTGCGAGATACGGCATCTTCATCCATTGCGAGAGGAAGAGCTTTGGCATGCCCAAACACCCCAAACGTTGGGGCTATGAGTTGGCTGACTCTGAGTCGCCGACTAGTTATTAGTTGGCTGGGTGTCGCAGCTAGTTGCGTGCGGTAAGTTTTGCCGAGTTCTGCGTCTTTGCATCTGACTGGCGGGTCTCTGGCTCGGCGTGTGGTGTATAGTGTTAAGTACCATGCCGGTTAGTTGGAATTTACTCCGCCACCCAGCTAGTGACCAGGCGTGAAGTCCGGCCAACGCACACCCCGACCAAACCCCGATCCCGCCGGGTACCCCAAGAGTTGTTGTATTCTCCTTTACCGAGACTAGCTGTCTCAAACGACTACGGCCATTCGGTTTCTTTCCGATTCCACGCCTATGATTTCCCCAGTAGTTAAACTGGGATTTTTTGTCAGCAAAAAGATGTTCGTGTCCGTCGTCCATCCGTCTGTCTGACCCTTATTCAGAAGCTAAGGAGCTACAGCGGTAGTCGTACGCATTTTTTTTCCACGCGAAGATCTTGGACGGTTGCCAACCCCGTATGGCAATGATTCCCGATAGCCATCACGCAGACGCTCAGCCTGGGCCAAACCCCGCCTGCTGGGGTGCCGTCTGTGTTGAGCTCTCAGATTTGACTTAATTGAATAATGCGGCCGTCCGCCGCGCACGCCAATAGCGAAAAATCGTGTTGTCGCCCAGGATAGCAGAGCGCATCAAACCCGGTATTCGTGTTGTTGACTCCCGCAGTAATATGTATGAGAGTTATGGGGGCCTGTCCTGTGACCACGGACTAGAATGTGACGACGAGTTTATGTGCGAACAACAACAATGTAGAATTTTTAGCTAGAGTTGCAGCTAGCCATGAGTCGGGGAAAAAAACACAGTAGTAGTAAGTATTTGGAAACAGAGTTGGATCATGTTAGTCGGGGAGGGCACGCTTGGTGTTGCGGATCTGGATACGAGACGTACTGTGTTTTAGTTTGCTATTCGATTCCTCGCAGTGTTTTAGCAGGTTGCGAGACGTACTGTGTTCTAGTTTGCAATTCGATTCCTCGCAGTATTTTAGCAGGTCAATATCTCGCCGTTGTGAAATATTCTGTATTGTTTTTTTCATTTCGATTTCTCGTCGGCGTGTAATTTTTAGTACTTCGATTTCTCGCTGTTGTGTAATATTCTGCATTTCGATTTCTCGCAGTTATGCAATACTCCACGGATTTTTGTTTGGTCTCTAGATTTATTTGCGTGTCTGCCTGGTGTGTTTTTTACCACTCACAAGCCGGCGCCCCTGGCTTAGTGGTAAAATCCCGTAACTACTAGTAGAGTCGATTTCGCGAGTTCGAGCCCCCCCCTGAAGAACGTTTTTTCTTAAAAACTGACGCGCAGAAAGTGCCTATCGTCTGTGTCCACAATTCGACGCGAGTCGACGAGGGCAGAAAACGTGGAACCCTTCTCGCAATAAAAACGAAGGCGTGCGCAGTAGTGGGGAGGGTTGAGGAGTGCCTACTATGTGACCCCGGATCTGAGTTACGCAGGGAGAGGGAGCTGGAGAAAAGTGCAAAGATGATAGATGGGATGAAAAAACAAAAAGTCTTTGCGTTTTGGGGTAGAAGTGCAGCCACGAGTCGGGAACAAACTACCGTACTTGGAGACAAAGTTCGATCATGTTCGTGTTACGGTATTGCCTTGCAAGACCGGTAATTACCTGTTGAGAACAAGTATTAAAAAGGTTTCCATAGGAGTATGGAGGCGTATTCTATGAGGGGAATAATAGCAGGTGGGCATATGATAGCCCACCTAGGGTTAGTCTTTCGTCGGAGCGTGGACATGGAACATGCTGCCCTCTTCTATCTCTTAATCGATATAAGCACATGAATAACAACGAGGACCTGCCCGGTAGACTAACCTGGCCGGGGCTACTCTGTGTCCCTACCCAAGTCACCTTACATTACCTGTTAAAGGGGTATTCGGGGGTGGCGCGGATCTGGATAGCATGTTGTATTCTTCGTTTCGATTTCTCGCCGTCGTGAATTACATTCCACAGTTTTTTTCCGTGGTCTCCGTAATGAAACCTCTTTTTCTTGACTCTCTGATGATGTCGTTTTTCGTTTTCCCATCTACAAGTGTGTGGCCTCATACATACGTGACTTGGACAAACGTTCAAGTTTGCACAGATGCTCCAAGTATACTTCATACTGACGCGTGCTGCGATAGAGGTAAAACTTTTCGGCTTTTTCGATTCTGAATGACGGGGCTCCTCAACCCAAAATCGTCGGAACGCCATTATTCTTGTTTTGCAGTACCAGGTATGAATTTTGTGTACCTAGGCCATAAGTTTGTTGATCGGGTTGCGGTTTCGTTTTCTCAAAATCAGTTTTTGGGTGAGATTTAGAGCTCCTCAAGTGAGGAAGGAGCCCGAGAAGCAAAACGGTGCACCTCTATCGTAGCATGTGTCTACTCCAAGTAAGTATGTACTTTTGGTTCTCCGAGACGCATGCAACGGTAGAGGTGGTGCGCCCTTTTTGTTCTGAGGCTCGTCACTTGAGGAGTTCTATACCTCTCCCAAAAAACGGATTTGGGGAAAAATGAAAAGTGCTATTATACCCGATGAACAATCCCATGGCCTAGGCATGCTACGAATGTTTTTCCAAAAAAAATGATGAGACTGCGACGATTTCAGGGTTAAGGAGCCCCGTCTATCAGAAACGTTTTAACCGAAAAATGCTACCTCTATCGTAGCAGGCGTCCCGAGTACCGGGAGTACTGGCGGCCGAAATACTGCGAGTACCGGGAGTATGAGCAGTACTGAAGGCCTGAATACTGGGAGTACTGGGATCACCGGGAGTACATGAGTACAAGTAGTACCCGCGGTACAAACATCCTAAATACTTAAAGTCCTCGGAGTACTCCCAGTATCGAACCCCGAAATACATGGGGTACAAAGTAAACTACTCCGAGTACTGGTGGTACTCGCAGTACCTCGCAGTATCAAACCCTGAGATACTGCCAGTACAGTATTACTGCGGCTCGCAGTATGAAAGCCTGCAATACTGCGGGTATTGGAAGTATAAGCAGTACCAACAGTCGAAATACTGCGAGTACCCAAAGTATGAGCAGTACAAGACCCCGAAACAGTTCAAGTACAGGCAGTACTGAAGAGTATCGAACCCCAAAATACTCGAAGTCCAAGCAGTACGCAGAGTATCGGACCCCAAAATACTTGACGTACAAGCAGTATCCAGAGTATCGGACCCCAAAATACTTGAAGTCCAAGCAGTATCCAGAGTATCGGACCCCAAAATACTTGGAAGTCCAAGAGTATCTTGAGTGTTGAACCCCGAAATACTTGAGCTAGAAGTATCCGAAGTATCGACCCCGAAATATTGACAGTACAGGCAGTATCAGAGTTATCGAGCCCCAACATACCTCGAGCACAGCCAGCATCCCCTGTACAAACTTAAATTACTTTCAAGGGCAGAATTAGTGTTATTATAGATGCCGTCATGACATATTATATGGCGCCTTCACGAAATCGTATCGGATTTTTAACCCTGTTCGGAAGCTCTCTTGGGGATATGGGGATAATGAAATAATAAGTATTATTATTATTATTTTTGCCCTCCGACAATATAGCGTAGATGTCGTTTCGATATAAATTGATGAGTATCGCACACAGCTTGCAAAGATGAGTTTCGACGAAATCCTTGATCTCACAGCCGTAATGTTTTTTAATTTTTTTTATAAAAATAAAAATTGAATATCCTTCCGTCAAGCATTAATAGTAAATAATTGATTTTCCGAATTCAGGACCCCAAACGTTTTTTTGTGGTATTCCGAAAACAAAGTCGGCAAGAGTTTTAGACAGAAGATCCAGACTTTGCTGCAACTTGTTATATACCACGTACATATTTTATTGCACAGATTCTAATACCAGTATACTTCATATTCCAAGTATACTTGGAGCATCGAGTACTTTTGGTACTCCGAGTACCGGGAGTACCGGGAGTACTGGCGGCCGAAATACTGCGAGTACCGGAGTATGAGCAGTATTAAAGGCCTGAATACTGGGGGTACTGCGAGTACCGGGAGTACAGAACTCCGAGTACAAGTAGTGCCTGCAGTACAAATATCCTAAATACTTAAAGTACTCAGAGTACTCCGAGTATTGAAAACCCCAAAATACTTGGAGTACAAAGTAAACTACTCCGAATACTACTGGTACTCGCAGTACCTCGCAGTATCAAACCCTGAGGTACTGCCAGTATTACTGCAGCTCGCAGTATGAAACCCTCAAATACTGCGAGTATTCGCAGTATGAGCAGTACCAGCAACCGAAATACTGCGAGTACTCGAAGTATGAGCAGTACAAGACCCCGAGATACTTCAAGAACAGGCAATATTGAAGAGTATCGAACCCCAAAATACTTCAAGTACAGGGGGTATCCACAGTAGCAAACGCCGAAATACTGCGAGTATGGCTGTACCCGAAAGTACAGAGGCCCGAAATACTCGGAGTGCTCGCAGTACTCGCAGTATTAAAGCCCGAACCACTGCGAGTACTCGAAGTACCTCGAGCATTTTTTCCCCGAGAACATTCTACTCTACTCCCAGGTACTGGGACCATCTGTGCAAGTTTGCTGCGATCGGGTCCCGCATAATTGGCCCCCGTAGGGCCACGAGTATCCATAGCCGGAACATAGACCGTCGGCCTGCACTAATGCCGTATGTGTTGAGCCCCACGAGTATACTGGAAGCCCGCCTTCCAAGAATTTTTGTGTCTCCCTGGTTCTTCAAAGCAACGGCAAACCATCGGAAAATCGCTTTGGACTGTTGAGGTTGGACTAAATAAACAGCTATCATATACACAATCAGAACACGCGTCTCCCGGGGCAAAAACCCGCCCCTGGTAACATGCAGTCTGTGCATGGACAACGGCCGCACTAGTGAGACGACGGCTGCAAAGCAAGAGCCCAACGACCTCAAGAGACCGCGCTCACCCATACCCCCCAAGTGGCAACAATGCACAAGTCGGACAGATCACGATCTAGATAATCTAGATCCTATATCTGTCAGTATGGTGTGGTGTGCAGGATCTGCGTAGTACAGATCGAACCGAACATTTGCTACATCATTCACATCATGCGGCTCTCACGTAGCAACATGATCTATAGGCCTGCAGATGATATAGGCCAGGGATCTGTCTGCCCTGAAAGACATAGATCTTGAATAGGGATCTGATCTGTCCGATGTGTGCAACAATGGACTCTCAGAGGTCAACCATATAACACGTAAGATAGCACACCCCCTCCGACGAACTCCCAGGATAATTTTCGCGACCACAGGGGGAGTGACCGCAAAGGCCGAGCGATGCATCTATGGAAGATCTCGACGAGATCGCTCCAAAGACACCATTTTCGTTGTGTTTAGTTTGTGATGCTCGGTGGTCGAGACCGATTTACGGAGATTTAGGGTTTATGTTGTGTTGCGAGGGATTGCCGTTCTGGGTGACAGTTGTTCGTTGTTTGTAATGGCTCGGAAGTCGGTACTGGTCTACGGATATTTGGGGTTTATATCGTGTGACGAGGGATTGTTGTTCTGGGCAACGTCTCCCCGGATGCAGTCTAGTGGCTCGTCTGTCGGGGTCAGCCTGTGGCACAATGATACGACTCATGTATCCACTTGAGAAAGGCTGGGATGGATCTAAGATCCCGGAGGGAGATAACGTGGACGCGCGAGTACTTCGGAAGCACAACCACCACTGTTGTTGTTGCGAAACCCGAGTTTTGCTGAAGACCCAGCAACTCCAGCCATACAGCTGATGAGATAGGTGGCCGTGTTACGCTGGTGTGTGGATTTACAATGAAAGAAACACAACAGCCATCGACTACTGCGTACGAAACAGCTTACTGCGGCGGAATGGTGTCCGCTACCCTCGTGAAAATATCTGGCAGGGTGAACATACCTGCGACATGCATGTGATAGAACAATGACCAACCTCAGAATAATCGACGATCCGACCGAGCCGAGAGGGGCGCTCGTAGGTCTCTCAGAGAAGCCGAGCAGGCTTCTGGTGCACAGTTGCACAGGGAAGGAGGTCTCCCAGCAAGGAATGGATAGGTGATAACTGATTGCTTATTCCCAAAGCCGATTGTCGGTAGCCAAGGAGGCTGCAAGGAAGGTAGGTTGGAAGATTGTGAGTAAAAAATCTCACAAACAACCAAGGGAGGGGCCGCAGCATACGCAGCCCCTGCTATTACGAAACACCTATCTCGGTAATCGTAAACTTGTAACTGTCACTGATGATGCGTAACATATCAACTCAGCTTTTGTCCCCCTCCATACAGGTTATATAGTATCAGTGCGCAGAATGATTATGGGCCGAAATCGCCTAAAATAAAATTGTCCTGTTGACCCTGGCAGCATCCAGGGGAGCCATTGACCTATATCCTCAAAGAGGAATATATCTA